>CAKAEH010001438.1:0-62318 GCA_916381525.1 Cercopithifilaria johnstoni
CTTGCCGTACGGCAGATAACAAGTGCTCATTTGTATCACGCCAACTCTGTGCGTTACCACTATGGCGAGGATTCAGTGCCACCTGCTTCGCTTGATTTACCATTGGAGGAATCGCTGAAATGCATGACACAAGAATGGCGGGTTGATAAAACATATTTTTTCTAGTCAAAATTCAAAATGATATTTGAGAATGGCTCACAAGAAGTCTTAAAACAATTGAATTTTCTGAGGAAAGCAATAAACAAACCAAAATGGAGTTGCTGAGCTGCATTGTTCACTCTATGCACGAAGCTTGGTTCTTCCGAATTATCAGCTTCATTTTTGGCCGTCATGAGGACACGATTCCCAAATCGTGCTATTTGCGATGTATTGTCCACCATTTGTTGCGGTTCATTATTTCGAATCGCATTCTCACAATACGCTGTATACTGTCTCATTGCCTGTTCACTAGCACGAATGAAATCGCCAGTGTCGATGGCATCATCAACATGAGAACGTAGTCTGTTCAAAACGTCCGTGTATTCACGTCGTAAATTATCAAAGTGCTGATTGGCCGAATCGCTATCGTTGTGCAAACGTATTTTTCCGGCGTTGATCACCTGCGGTGTCATTGCATTCACCTGTAATAAAATAGTGCTCTTGAATGGCGGGGGGAAAAACAGTGTTTTAGAAATTATAAGCAAGGCTAATAAAAAAATGCAGACATAACCTTAGCTGCATAGTAACATACCTGCCCACAAAAAAAGCAGAGGGCGAAATATACTTAAGCTGAGATATCAAAAATATTTAAATTTCAAACTTTTTACAAATGCAATTCTATGATATTTGGCGACGATAGTTTATGAAGAGAACAGAATCTACATAAATAAACATAAATCATGAGTTTTGAAATTACATACCTGATTTGCTGTCTCAATAATAGCTTCAACAATCTTTTTATTCTTGCACGGACCACATTTTGCAACAAGCAAGGCTGTACTTGCACATCTGGAGCTGTGATCATTCAGGTTACGCGCCTTTTCTTCAAAGTTCATTTCACGATTAATCATCGTTGGCGGCGCATAAACAGCATCAACAAACTGCTTCAGTGGTGTACTAATATCAGCAAAGTCTTCAACGACTCGATCCGTGATTACTTTCTTCATAAAGTCTGCTAATTCATGCAATTTATTACGCAGCTGATTGCGTAGAGCATGCGCTGCTGGAGAATTTCCAAGACCGCGACGTTCCAAATCAGCCAATTGATCTGCAAGCCGATCGATTTCTCCACAAAGATCGAGCAACTTGGCACGTTCTGCAGACGGCAGTAATTCGCCGAGATTACGCGCCTCATTTGTCATTGCTTTTACTGCTTGCAATCCTGAAAAGATTATTCCTTGCAGAGTGAAGAACAAAGAAGTTTGTGGCATGAAGTACATTTCCATAATTCAAACCCAAAGATTTTAAAACGAAATTCCACTCACTTTCAGCCGTCATTATTTTGCTGAAAACTCATTTTTTAAGGACAACAACGAAAAATCGTGCTTTGAAATGTTAAATGAGTCTAGCACCTGAAAACATGAAAAACAACATTGCTTATTAAATTATATTCGAAACTATTAAGGTAAAAGAAATTTAGTAGTTAAGTTTATACTATAAGCAGTCACTCCACATCTGATCATCTATACTAATACACATTAATGATAAACTACCTAAACCATCATCGTCAACTCCTGGATTATCCAGCCACCTAAGAGCCTGCTCAAGACGTCCTGCAACAGTGTGCGCAGGATGAGCACCACCAGTGCGTTGTGTGTTCGTAAGTGCACCAGGTAAAATACCACTAATTTCTTTCGTACCAACAAGTTCCTTTAATCTGTTTGCACATCCACTGGCCAAACCCTGACTGTCGCCACCCTGGCTACGCAATTCACAAAGTGAATCAGTCATCGAGGTAATGTCACTCACAGTACGCCTAATAAGGCGAGCATCTTCCGGTAGTGCTCGTGCAGCAATTCGTTCAGAATAATCCACAATACGCCGTATTGCCTTTTCACCTGTAGCACCAGCACGACCACGTGGATTAGCAAGCCAATCTAAAGCTGAGGTAAGCAGGCTTTGTGCGGCACTAAGAGCCTTTCTCATAACTGTGACATTATCGCTGTCCCATTCATCTTCATCGTATGTCGTTAACTGTAGCACACGGATTATTTCATTCATTTCGTCCATCATTCTCTGCGCCAAATAATTACGATTTTCTGCTGCTTCTTGTTGCCCCCGTTGCGATTCCTCGGTGATTTGAATGAATATTTTCATTGCACAAATCATGATTGGTGAAAGGGTTTTCACAGTATCCATACACCTCAGCAATATTTCACGATGAACTTGATGCGTTAACTCCTTTTCTCTTGCATCAATGTTTCGTGAAACTCGAGTCAACCATGGACTGATATCCTGAAATCCAGAGAAAAAAAACAGAGAAAAACAGAGAATTAAATACTAAAAATTATTTGAAAGAGCACTACAAAATTTAAAACATCATGCACCTTCTAATGTAGGGACACAACGGCATAATTAAAAACGAAAATAAATTTACTTTAACGAATTGCGCCAGATCATCCATGCTCTCAATCACTTCAGCGACAGCCAAATAGTCTAGAACTTTACGGCAACCACGGATAATTTTTCGCACTTCGGATTCATCAAAACATAGAAGTAAAGCAGATGTGCCCTGCAAAATGCCTCTAGCTCCTTCGATTAACTTTTTTCTTGCAACACTTGCATATGGATCCGCTTTGAGCATATGGCAGGCATCCTCCAATAAACGAGAACTAGCTTCTACTCGCTGTAAAGCTGGTGGCATATCTGCTTGCAGAATCCGATCATCCGACGAATGACACGTATCATAGCCAACCTGAATAATGTTCTAATTAAGCTTTGGAACAAAAAATTGCTTCAATAGAAACCTCAAAGTCGCTATGCTTATTTGATAAGAAATGTGTGCACATCAACTATAATCTAGAGAAGTAATGAAATGAGGACCTTGATGAGATTGTCAACCGCTCGAGATACGGCACCAACGGGTCGGGTAAGATCTGGTACTGCGTTTCCATCTTCGGCTTCTTCATGAAGAATTACCAAACGCGATACCTGCAACGAGTTCGAAAATTAAACGTATCATACTTGACTGCATAACAGCTTCGATCAAATAATTTCATGATAATTTTTTGATCTTATTTTGCTAGTTTTCAGTCACTCTGAAAAGCTTCAGTATAAATAAGTTATACAAAATGTAATACTCCAGGCTCCGAAAAATTTTTTGCTTAAGTCAGCGAAAAAAGATCTTGCGTAAGAACTAACTGAGTTGCAAAGATAAAAAAGGAATACTTAGAAGTATAATGGCCGAAGTCTTTTTTGAATATAGCAAAGTATATGTATTTTGTTTACATTAAAAGTGATGCGCACGATACCGTTGCGCGTAGATGCCTTTTCAAATCCACACTTGCCAAAAATATGAATACTTGTTAGAAGGATTAACTGAGCTTAACTCCTTATGAATGTTCAATGCGTTCCCGGGAACAGATTAAAAACAAAAAAAAACCCAAACAAAACATCTACACTTTACGGACAAGCAAAGAAACAACAGCATGAAAATAGAGAAATGCCGTCCAAACATTTAGAAATGAAATACAATCAAAGAAAAATAAATGAATTAGATGAATCAAACTTTAACAGAATGATTTAGATTGAAAAATGGATATACGAGAACAAATGATACATAATACACTGATCGAAATCCTTTTTAACTGGCTCGCTGTGATGAGTAGAATGAAAACGCAATAGAGGACGATGATGCGCAACCACAAAAACAAGAAGGAAAAACTCAGCCGTTCGATCCTTCAGGCAGCATAATCTGACAAACAGGAAAACTTTCGGTTGTTCCTATCTATCTGATAAAGACGGAAGACGGGAGAAATAAAATGTGAAAATGACTTTTCACTTTTGGTTCACAAATACTCTTTCCCGCATGTTTGTGGACTGAATATGATTGCTAATTAAAAACCCGTATGCATTATGATGACTGAGATATATTTCGCGAAGCTGAAAAATTTGCAAATGTTAAATGAACAAAATATAGTAAAAGTTATGAGTGGCTAAAAATTGAAAGAAACGCATTCCATACAAGTTCATATGAATGCTCACAATAGTACGTGAAAGCTATCTCGAGTCCTGGAACCGATTATTCATCCATTGATAATGATATCATTGAAGTGTGTCTAAGCAATGCAAGATTAATTTCATTCTTCATCGCATCCACGTATTCATTTAATCCCACCTGCGCAACATATTGCAAGAAACATAAAGCACATATGAGCTCTGTGAATTATTGTTTATGAGTATGGTAACTCACAGCTATCCGTAATTATTCATATTCACTGTGCTATGTATGCGAGGAAAGAATGGACAACAGCTAAGAGCTGTTGCGTCTTTTTGGAAAAGCACTGATGGAAGAACATTCCGTACACTACCATATGTCAGGTGCTATATTTAACGCGATAATGTTATCTCAAAGGATGATGATAATGATAATGATGATGATGATGATGCCAACAGCTGGTCTACCTTACAGCGATCGCATTTTTCTGAATCACTCACTCTAGGAAGTGGGTGAGTCTGGTGTATATGCGTTGTTTAGTACTAACGCTAGCACAGGGGTACAAGGTGCAGGATAGCTAGCCACCCACACAGCCTGCGTGAAGTGCTTCTGCTCCTTTCATGTAGAACTGCAAGTGGCAACTCAATCCGCAATCAACGACCCACTTCACTCGCAAGTTCTATTAGACAGATAAGATAATACATTCATCCACATGTCAAGCAAATACACACTCACACATCTCTCTTCAATACACCGATCCTACATGCTGAAGCAGTCTGATCTACACAGTGTGTGTACATCGATTACTAACTCAGTCAGAAAAAAAACAGGAAACTGAATGCAGCACAATTTCCAGAAGTGTATTTAACAATAATCTCGCAAGACAAATTTAAAAAGAATTACATCACCATATGATACACGAGTTATCAAGTTCATTTCTTACTGCTAACAGTGATCAACCATTAAATTTAAGCACCGCTCCTAATTTATCTTCATCTAACAGCTTGATAACACAATATTCATTTTTCCCATTATGGATCTACGCTAAATCTATGCAAATCTGTTGTTAAATGCATGACAGAACTATATATTTTAATGAACAGACTTATGCTAACGATAAGATCGAAATTCTAAATGAATTTTTCTCTGACCACGAATCTACACAAATTTCTTCACTGAAAGATAAAAACTTAAGCTTGGAGAATCTGAAATATCAGAAAAAAACATCCCAGTCCGTAACTTAATCAGTAAACTGATAGTAGGCAATGCACAATCAGGCAATCTCAACATTCAAAATATCTTCAAATTTTTGTAAAATAAAGGAATTCCATATTTCATTGAAATTCCAGTTTTGGGTTAAAGTGCAGGGACCAACCATTAAAACTGGGAAATGGCGGCTTGGAATAGGGAGCCTGTCATAGTATCCATGTTCTGGGAGATACCTAAATCATAATTAGCAAGTATCACTTGAGAAGCAGTAGAAAAGCAAAACCGAGTTTCTCCCCCAAAGAAGTTCCTAGTGTTTGTCTCGAGTTGATTACTGTTATTTTCTCGAAATAAGAATAGCAGTAGCCTAATGTTATCCCAAAAAAGCCTCATTTGGTTAACTGAACAATTAAGAAGTTAAAAAGGCATAGAAAGGCTAGGTGACCCAAATGTTGACGAACAAAACAATAAAAAAATGCCTAAAGGCCCGAAATGTGAAAAAATTATAGCAAGCACAGGAAAGAAGGTTTGCAGTAAGGATTACCTGTTGTGCGACAGGCTCTAGAATGCCTTCAATGGTTTTAGTATGGAATACAGGCATGATCACAGCAGCGATGAAGCGTGTCGTATAAAGTTGAGTTGGTAAGAGAAGGTTCACAACACCAGCTCTATTGGTCTGTTTTCAGGAGTAGAAACAGTAGCTCAGGTGGTATAGATCGTGTACTGATGACCAACCGATCAAGGGTCAAGGTCCCATAGTTCTCTCTCTCTCCTCTTTCTTGTAACAAACTGCTCGGGATCTTTCCACCGATGATCACCACCGAAGGTTAGATGAATGAATGAATGGATGAAGAGATGGATGGCTGGTCGGTTGTTGGGACTCAGTAGGCAGTCGTCGACAACTCTCTCAATGCACCAAAATTGCCTGTATTCTTTCCATCTCTCTCTCTCTCTCTCTCTCTTTCCCATTTTTACCGTTTGTTCTAACATATCATGAAGCAGATGCGGTAGCTGACTCTTACAACTTCCAGATACTATTCAACCTCCCTCCACCCACCTTCCTTTCTTCTTCATCACAGCTCAATGCCTTTCCGACCCGACCGGCCTGCAGTCATCGTCACGACCCTAATCACTCATCACTTGCGGTTGTTGATTCTGAGCAGTAGCAGTAGCAGTAGCAGTAGCAGTAGCAGCACCAACATCAGAAGTAGCAGGAACGAACCAGCAAAGAACGACAAACAAAGGTGATAGTAGTAGGAGTAGTGGAAAAGCATAATTCTGCAGTTATGAGAGGACGAATCACTATGTCTTATTATGCCTTTAGTTTTTTTTATCAATCTTATTAGACGAATTACTATCTTATTAGTCTTATTCCCACATCATTTCATTAGTGTTCATTTCCTTCGAAAAAAGGTAGTGTTCACGTTATAGGCAACGAATTCCAATCAGGGATTCCCAGTTACAACCACTTCACTTAAGATCTCATGAGAGGATTGAATAGTTAGCTTTATCTTCTGCTATCTTAGAAATGAGTGCTTAATTTAATCTGTATAATTCGTTTGCGCTGCACATTAACAGTTTCAACATTAACATTCTAGCCACTTGATTTGCTTGCTATTATTGTTCATTGCGTAAAACTGTTCATTAGTAAAATTGAATCATCAAGTTTGGATTGTAAAATTGTCATGCAGCATGATCTTAGTGGGGAGAAATCATTCATAATTATGAGCTGCGCTGACAAAGAACGCCTATTTTGGAAGTTAATAAGAAGAGCGGGAAGATATCCAGTATCAGAAATAATAGTCAGCACATTTTAGATCTAAAACCGGACAGTGAAACAAGAATTTTAGAAATGTTAAAATCTTGCAAACCGAACAGTTGTCGCTGAAACCATACATTATATCATGCCATAACAAGGAATTAGAGTTTTTGCTCCATGCAGTAATATTCCCTTTAACAATGTAAGAGCAGAAACTATTTCGTTTTTTTCCTTTTCCCTGCAGGTCAAGTACACAGATGGCTGCAACGATAATGGAGAGCAGATAATTGTGATTCATTTTTGAACAACTCTTTTTTTTCAAAGATGAAACGGCTGCAAAGAGCTGGAAGCAAATACGTTAACATACAAACTTATCTACACAAATAATATGCCTTCTTTCCCAACTTTTAATTAAATAATGCTACAGCTTTATTCTTCGTGTTTTGGTTCGAAAACAAGTTAATTTTATGATGCAGTTCAAAAGTATGTGAGGACGAACCCTTCATAATATTTTCCTGAAATACTAAAATTCACTGCTATTAACAGAGTAATGACTTCAGTTTTGATCGTTACATGACCCTATACATGATTTTCGAATGTTGGAAAAAATATTTGATTTGACAGAATACTGTTTGCTTTATTATCTCATCTGTCGTAGCAGACAAAAACATGATAGTCCATCATTTAAAATATACTGGAATGTGACTAATCATCATTATCCCTTCCATCATATGTCGCCGTCGACACTGTCGATGGTGAACATTCCAGAAAAGCACATACTTCTAGATGATCCATTACTTGGAGAGTTTAGAGAAATTAAATGGATTCCGTGTGTGATATTACAAGTGGACAAGCACACTGCTTTTGCAATATGCAAAATATGGATAAATTTACCTTTCAAAAATATTCTTTGCTTAGCTTTAAAAATTTTCTTTGGAAAATAGATCAGTTTTGTCCATTCTGTTTGTATATGATTTCCTCCAAACAAATATTGGAAAATGAGTGCAATGAAGCGTGAAAATTTTGTGATTATACTCCATTCATTGCGACACTCAAATCGAATGGTGTTTTAACTTTGACAACATTCACATCCTGAAATCAGGGAGAAGGGTGACTCTAGAAAAGTTATTCTTCTTCCTGGTTTCATGTAATTCTGCGGTGAAGTGGACAAAAACGTCCCTAAAAGTACCAGCAATCCAACCATAATCAAAACCATCACTGCTACAAGTTACTCACACTCCGGGACTTTGCTGTTTTCATTTCGTGACCACCTTTCGAGACGAAAGGTCTACTACGTTTGTCCGTTTGAGAAGTTGATAATGGTTTTATTTCTGGACTTTCTGAGTCCTGTTAGTGTACGATGCTTGTGTAATTTATGAGTAACTAAAGTATTCAATTCTTTTCCATCATTATGACACATTGATAGTTCAGTATTTTAGAATTTTGTCAACAAATAATTTTTAACTGATATCTTCTAACAGGCAATAATTTTAATTTCTCGTTCTTCTGACTCACAGAAAGCTTTTATCATTATTACAACTTCCTGTACATTTTAGTATTTACTCATTACTCCGAGGAATAGTACCTTGCAGAGTGCAGAATCGAATAACCTATTTTAAAGCAGTACCACTGTTAAGGGAACCATAGCTCATTAAAGTTTTTGGCTGGCCATGTAAAAAAAGATATTTATCAGAAGATGATTCATTAGTGTAGGGGAAAGCTCGATAGCACTCAAATGAGGTGTTGATCTTTCAAAAAAGATTCGCCATATCGTTGATGGTTGGGTTTCCGATAATCGGAAGAAAATAGTTCCTCGTGTTACTTTAAGGTACATTATTATGTTTTTTTTTTTATTTTTGCCTTTTTTTTAAAAAAAAAAAAAAGGGAAATGCCTTCAGATAAAGTAAAATGTTTGGTGGAAAACTTCTATAAGCTATTGTTTAAATCGAATTTGATAGAAGCAATTTTTTGTGATCAGAATATGCCGTTGTATGGTGCGCGGTTGGTATATTCTAGACATATTTCAACTCGAAATTTGTCCGGTTTGCCGGACACCTTCAAACCTTTCAAACTTATCAGTCGGGTAATTTCTTATATTGATGATGTGACAGGTGCTACAGAAGTTCGTGAAGCTCATGCAACGTTAAGACAGGTTATTTTTAATCTTAGAAATCCAACATTTCTGGAATACATTTTATGATAACGATGAACATAAACATATTTGCAGTACTGTTTTGATGAAATTCCTTTTTGAACAAATCCGAAAAAAACTGTCCTGTATTGATAAACTAAGATGATCCTAGAGTATCCAATCTAGTGAGGATAAAATAATTTAATGAGTTGCGCCGTGAAAGGACTTCTAGAACACGCATTTTACATTCAGCTCATGGTTGAACAGACACCAAAAGATGTTACGCTTTAAATATTCGACTAGTCCTTTGTGCATGGAGGATTAAATTGGAGGAATTGGCATAAAAGGAATTCATGTAATACAGAATTCTTACTGGATTGTGCTCAGAACAGTAGTGTTGGTGAATGCTGTTGACAGCATTAACACTATTTCAGAACGAAAAAAAATTGCAAGATGCTCAAGTATTACGGCGTAAAAAACGTGATGAGTTGGATGCGTTACAAATTCGTATGAAACAGATACACAGTGAACTGGACAGATTTTCTCGTGGGGATGATAAGTATGTGTTATCTCTTTCTTGGCTATTTTGCTTTTCATTTTTGAAGTATATTCCTAAAATTGGTATCAGCCGTCGACTAACTTCATAGATATTATATTATCATTGCTACACGTAGATGAATAGTTGATTGTTTTCTACTTTTATAGACCATTAGTTTTTTGAAAAAATTTTAGCCGAATTTTGTCTGACGTAGTAGATGTGATTGAAACACACAGTTTCCAGCTAGTAGCAGTTAATGATGTGAGTTGACGAAATTGCTTTATTGGTTCATTTTAAGTTCAGGCCTTCTAAAACAAATATCATCGTGAGTTTTCTTGTTTTTAAATACATGAATTTGCAAAATTTGCAGGTATTTACGTCTGTTAACTGAAGAACATGCGGTCATAAAAAGTGAGCAACTTTTAATTGCTGAAGTCAGAAAAGCGGATGAAGCCGAAAAAGCTGCATTTGATGAATTATCAAGTACTCTTCGGACCAGTCGTGCTAAAGAACAGGAACAGTAAGTTTGAACCTTTCTGATAAAAGAAGGAGGTGATGTTTTTCATTTCAAGTTACTTTGGGTAAATGGTTATAGATACTAGGTCACGTTAACAGCATATCATAATTAATCTTGTTTCTTCTCGTAGTATTTTTTTTCTTATTCATTTTAATGAAATAATTTAGATCCAAGTATCGTGTATTTTCGGGAATGTTTCAGATCGGATCGAGTAAAAACGTGGACAATTATAGGTTCCACATTCGGTGCATTATTTGGAATTGTTGGCACTTGGGTGGCAAATGAAGTGAGGATGCGCAAGATGAAAGAACTTATACCAGAGTCTGCACTGTTAACATCACTGCTGAAGAAGATAACGGCATTAATTGAGAAACAGCAAAATGAGGTTAGTGTGAAACTGTAGCTTTTCATTACAGAATAAGAACATAAGTATAGAATTACAGGATCTATCTCCAATGATTATAGTTATTAAACTGGTAGATGTTATGATTTTGAAGTGCCGAGCTTCATCTTACAACTTCTATCATTGTATTATACTTCCCAATCTTTTTTTTTTACATCTTTAGCAATAGATAAGGCACTCAACAACAAGGCTGCCATGCAAAAGATAGATTCCATATAGATAGTTTGAGCCCGTTGATGTTCGAGTGCTTAGTTAAATCTTTTGCAACACATCATTTCGTTGGATTTCCTTTGAAAAATGTGACCTGATCATCTCTAAATCTTACTATCAATGCATAGATATGTTGTGTCATTGTGTCACTGTGCTATCGCAGTATTACGATGCTGAAATAATGTTGTCAAAATGACTACTTATTCTGGGCAATAAACATTGCAGGTGGCTGCATTTATCACGGACATTAGAGAAGCAATGCATTTGAAAGCCGCTGAGGGGATAGCAATTGTTACCCCAAACAGAGGCGTGACTGGCAACGTACTGTCCGATACGATTGTCAACCTTCTACAGGAGCAGAATAAAGTTTTAAAAAAGGAACTTGATGCAATAAAACGCCTGATTGCAATAGAGCTGAATTTGAAATCGGTAACACCAAATGTGGTATATATTGGCAATGACATGGAGGATCTCCTAAGTAAATCAGAGAAAAACATCGAATCTAAAATGAAATTGCAGACACTTGTTGAAGTAGTTTTTCTATATGCTCTTATAGCCGTTTCCTTACCATTGATCCATGCCTTCTTTAGAGGACCCTAAGGCATTGGCATAATTCTTGGTGGCTCTTATTTTAAAACAGGCATGTTATTTGCCTTTACGGGTACTTAAAAGTAATATATATTGTTAAGCAAATCTGATTCCTTGTCTTCGTTTTTTTCTAGTATATGTATATGTGCATTCGAGCTCCCAGTTGAAAACGACAGTTTGTGTTCGTTGCATTATGTTATGTAGTAAGTTGCAAATAAAACTGCCCGCAACTCATTTTAGTGATATCCTAAAGAGGAGAGTTGTCAGCGTCGTGCACCAGCACCATATGAGTCATTTCAAGTTTTTGTCAAATCAAGATATATACCATTCGTCGAGTCTATAACATGATAACTTTGCACTATGAGGCAACATTCAATTTTATTTATAAGCCGTCAAGATAAGCAGTTACGAAATGTGGTAAGTGTAAGTATATCAACCATTTATTTTATTGCGGAAAAAAAAGAAATCACTTAACGAGATGAGTACGAGTAGGTACTTTCCAATGAACTACAATTAGTAATCATTACCACGGCTCACCACTTCTTTGCAAGTTGGTCGTAATAAAATTGTGTGTTCCCACTGGGCAGTGTAACAACCCTTAACATCACACAATGGAGGGTAAGCTTGTACAATACCTTTGTCACACAAATCCTTCAATGCCATTAAATATTTTGTCTCTCCCAAACGATCTAACCACCTTCGACAGAAAGCCAACGTCCGGAAATTCTTGTTGATGACATTTAGCAAGTTTTTCGATCGGGCTAATCTATAATTTTCAAGAAAACTTGGAAGGCTAGTTTTCTAGCATCGGGAAAATTTGCCATTGCCTTTCCTTTTTTGTTATAACTTTCCTGGTACCAAAAATTTTTCAAGCAGAGGGAAACACCTACTCCACAGTCTTATTACTCAACGAACTTTTTGCAAGATGTCCTGTCACTTCTAAGTCCAATGCTATCGAATAAAGAGTGACAATCCAATTCACTACGATGGCAGCAGTGCTTGCAACAAAGAGCTCACAAGAGCTAAGAATAACATTTTGCATGCTTTCGAAAAATGCCCTCATTCCCTTGGGTTTCTTTGGCTGCTGAATATGAAATCATATAATGATAGATGCAAACCTTAGCGGAATATGTTCAGAATGAAGGTCGTAATCTTTCATGTAATGACTGCACTCCATATCATCATGAACATAGCCTTTACCAGTACTACCGAATGTTTCAATAGCATAAAATTCGTTTTCCTCCATTTTCGTTTGTTCGCCTCCCTATAATATGATTTGCATATATGTAGAAACATCACTTTTCAAAAACTTCAATGATAGATTAGACCTTCAAGTGGCAAAAAAGTTAAGCTATGTTACAACTGATTTATTGGAACTTACCTTTACTATTGGAACGGTTTTTCCAGCATGAATGCGATACGGTCCTATTGAATGTCCGTTCAAATTTCTGATGGGTTTTACGACATAAGTCCTGCCATCCAGTTCGATCTAATTGAATACCACTTGTAACATTCAACTATGCGGTCAAAGACAGGAAATCCTTTTGTTCTTTTTAGAAAGTTTTCTAAGCATTTACAAAACATCTAACGGAATCTTCTGTTCAGAAGTACATCATAACTTCTACTGGTAGCGTGATAAAATTAAGACAAATGTTCTCGATGCTCACCCAGTAACAGCAACCATTAAGAATTTACCTCGTGACTACTCATAACCTCTTCAATTGTCTCGCCGATATCGCACAGACGAACATCAATACCTGCTTCTCGAATCCCCGCATTAGTAGCTTCATGTACTGCATTGACTAAATCATCATACTTCGGATCGAAATGAAGTGTGAATGCACAGTCGATAAGGCGTCCATTGACATGAACACCAAAATCAATTTTACAAACATCACCTTCCTATAACGAAACAAATCATAACTTATTCACTATTCAAATCGTAACGAGGAAAATTGGAAAGACAAACTTGTAAAATTGTAGTGTCGCCAGCGTTTGGGGTGTAATGCGCAGCACAGTTGTTTAGTGAGCAGCCGGTTGGAAAAGCAAGTCCAGCTTTCAGTCCATTCTCATTGATCATCCGACGTGAATGCGCTTCAAGGCGCTCACTAAATTCTGAACTTTATTACAAAACTGTAACAGCAGAACTACACTAAATAAAGCTAAATGAGTTAATATGGAATACTGTATAATATTATCGGCATTCCCTACAGACGTACATAAAGCATAAGACATTGTCATTAGAAAAAGTTGTTGGTATTATAAAAATCGAACAAAAGTTGGGACTAAAACTACCAGATTTCAATCATTGTCATTCCTGGCTTAATCCAGGATCGTGCATATTTCCGTGTTTGTCTATGTGCCTCCGCAGCGCGACGAAAGTCTTTATATGTCTCCTCATACGATGCATCCAAACTCTGTAAATATATTTCATGTACATGAATATCAGATCTATTTTTTGCAATAAATTCCTTTGTATACCTTTTTTTCTTCATTAGTCATCCGATTAACGGCAGTACGGTCATCAGCCTTAGCAGTGTATTCACATAGTTCCCCAACAGGGAAATTCCCATCGGGAAATTGCTCGTCAACTGGAACTAAATCTTTTACTTCCTCTTCAAATTGTTCCGAAAGTGATTTCGTCTGTGCAGGCGGTGGTTTATTATTTGGTCCCTGTCCTGTAAAACAGATACATCAGGCGTATTAATTCAAATTTCTAACAAATCACTAGCTAAAAATCTGCATATATTTAAGAACCTTTGACCTGAAAATTTTGAATAAAAACCCTTTTAATTCTTCCATTACGTTTAAAAAATCGAAGAATAATTGTGAATCCCAAAATATTCTGGTCAACATTGACTTGTTGTTATCAACAATGAGGTAAAAGCACCGTACCCTTTAAAAACAGTGACACGGTGTCTTTTTTCTTTCTGGCAAGGCCAAGTCCCTTCATTTTCTCGACCTTTTCTTGAGACCGAAAGTAAAACCAACAATCGACAGCGTATCTTCTTCAGTCTAGATTTGCTGAATTTAATTACATACCTTTTCCAGTTTTTTTCGTTGATTTTGCTGCAGCTGCAACTGCCTTCTTACGAGTCTCTAGCTCGACCTCCATCAGTATCGCGTCTAAATCATCAAGACCGCTGGTTTCTGTAAATAATTGGTGAACTCGTATTATCTTGATAAGCTCGTGATCTAACTACCGAAGCAAGTTAAGAATGATCATACGCTGGAAATTTAATATTAATTCACTAAAACCAGCAAACTAAACCTTAAACAATCTGAGCAATTGGTGAAATAAGCAAAACGGTTTTATGGTTAACATTTTAGGTTCTTTTATGAGAAAGGAGGGATTGTGGGTTCACTACACCATTACATCGAAAGAAGGGGAGAGGAGATGGGGACGACGCACAATACTCTGAAAAAATTGGATAGGTCTCGCAGTCCTGGTAAAAATATTAAAAAAGTTGGCCATGTAAATGTTATCATTTAAGAAGTGTCAAATTCTTCCAAACAAACCTTTGTTTCTAGGATTTTTCTTCTTCTGGGCATTCATTGAAATATTATATTCAAATCTGTTGAACTGAAGCACATTAACTTTTATAAAATATCAAAGCTCCAGAAACAAGCGAAGGCATATCTGTTTCTATTAAGTTCATATTAAAAACAAGAAATAAAAATATCTGGATAGTTTGTTGGCTTTGGAAAAAAAAAACAACCGTTCAAAACTTTCACTCGCGTAAACAATAAAAACGTCTTTACTTGCGAGCAAATTATATACTACAATGTAGAAAAAAACTATCCAAGACCCAAATACATATTTAAATCACATAAAAAATAACAAGGAACTGCTAATAATGAAATCTCTGCAGTTTCAAAGATTACCACCAAAGGTTAACCGGGGATCACCAGAACTATCCAGGATACGCCAGGCTCGGCAATCAAGTGGAGAATACTTCCTTAAAGATAGCACGAATTTACATCGATGCGAAAAGAGGACTCATTCCCCCAAAACTGCAAATTAATATCCTAAAATGTCCTAAATATATCCTAAAATATCCTAAAATGCAAAATAACCAGTATGACCTTTCCGTTCTTTTCAGACCCCAGCATGGCCAGCCACGTCACACCCACAAGCCTCCAGTACACTTCCCTTTGTTTGATGTCAAACCAAATTTCCCTGTACCACCATAAGCAAAACCTCGCGAGAGACATTGTCTTTCATTCCTCTACAAAGTAATCCTCTTTCATCCCTTATCATGTCCTATGCAGAAGCACTACTAGCGGAGGTTACCAGTTGAAATATTTTTGGATTGACATCGATACTAACCAGTGGTACACCTGTCAATTACCACTCAAATGGTGACCAAAAGCGTGCCCAATCTTTTGCCCCTCTATCCTTATTTTCTTATTAGTATAGAGTTAGTCTTACATTGTTTGCTTCACCAATCCACTATTTTAAAATCCGAAATTCTCTCTGAAACATCAAATCAATCTCGCTAGCTATACGTCTGTTGCCGCAAGAGACAAGCGTGCGGCAGCGCAAAATAACCAAACTATCGGATGACATATTTCTTACATTACTCACACAACTAAAGAAAATAGTTAAAACATCGGCATGTCCAGAAAAAGGATCTCGGATCACTCGTTACTGACCTGAATTAAGATACAGGAGTTGTCGTCAGCCCGTCCTCTGAACACATCAACCTGCGGAAAATGGAGCGCAATGAAAGGTGACGTCTCTCACATTAAGATTTTGGTTGTGGTGGTACAGGGCGACCCAGAGAAAGCTGATTCGACAAGCGAGAAGTGTACTGAGGACTTGTTGGTATCGGCATGGCTGTTCGTGTTGGAATTTTCAAAGAGCTGAGGTATTATTTACCTGCTTCGTATTTTAGGAATTTAATTTGCAGTTTTTAAGGGTAAAAGTGAGCCCTCCTTCTTCCCTCGCATTGATCTTGTATTCATGCTATCACTGAGGAAGCACACTTGAACCCGAATAGTTCTAGTCTTGATGATTTCTGAATGATCCGACGGTCCCTGGATGATTGAAAGACAGCATTTAAAGCAGACAAATAAAGAAAGACAAACGAAAACAATCGACTTGCAGGCCCTAGATTAGAGCCCGCTGCGCAAGTAATGAGATCCCAACCCCATTCACCAGCTGAAACACTCAATAGTTCCACAATGGTCTATGGGGCGATAAAAATCAGGCTTATCTACTTAAAGATCAGACCACTTGAAGTTTTCCCGGATTTCATCCACCTGCAAATGAAATTTTTTTTGACCTCACCTCTCTTATTCTGAACTTCGATAATTCTGGCCAAAGCTATAAAGTAACTCATGGGCAGCAAAACATTCAATAGTTAATGGTTCACAATCTTGTCGTACAAAAACTTAAATCTAAAGCTGTATATTTTGTATAGCTCCCAACAAATCTGCAGTCTTTTTTGCAAAATCCATAAAGTCAGCACGAGAATTCCGGGAGGCGAGAATATCCAGAAGAGTTCACAGTCCGCTTTTTCATGAAAGTTCGAAGCACATATCTAATAGAAATTATTGCTGCAAGATATCTGTCCATGGTAATGAGCGATGAGATTTATGCAACTACGCTTTAGTCATACATAGTGAATATACGGAAATAACTGTGCCTTGCACATATTAAACGTTGTAAAATGTTACTCAAAGGACAAACTGAAGAAAGAAAAAATTATTCATCTACTTGACACACTAAGAAATGAATATCAGCAGCAATGTACACGAACAAATACGTACACCACATTTAATTGCGTCTCTCATGACCGTAGCGGCTTATAACAGAACATTCACATAATAGCAAACTTACACAATTCGTTATAGGATACGATTGGAAGACAAAAGTAAGACTTTAGAAAAATTAAATAAAATACAAATTGACCCAGCATTTAAAAAAACAAAAAAGAAGGAAAATCTCATTACTTTTTCCTATTCACAGAATTTAAACATCAAATGCATCAGTTACCAAACCACATACTTTATGATACTAAATAGGATGGAACGATCACGTATGTGCTGCATGTATGGATTTCAACAACTATCAACTAAATGGGAGAAAGCTGAAACAGACGTGACGAAAGCATAGTTTTACAAAAACGTTTAAACTGTATCGTTAAAATGAATAAGAACAATTTAATGTGATCTCTTATCTGCTCTACCATTTTCTTTCCAAGCCTTGATTGATAATCAAGAAAATATTCAATAAATTTTGAAAACATCCAATATACATCTGTACATAAAAGAGACCAAAAGTGATAGGCGTTTAGGAGTCACTCTTACGGGATACACAGAATCCGCTAAAAGTAAAAAGAGTTACAACTACATATACTCCAAGCTAAGTTGAAAAGAATTGTTTACAGAAGTGTATGATCTTCGATGAATATACAGTAGCGTGCGTTACCTAATCACAGACAATCACCGACACACAAATCCTGCATTACGCATTCTCTACTGTTCAAAAAAATACTGCTTCCATAGTAACTGCTGATTCTAATCTGATTCCATGCTTGTAAACATTTGCCACGATAATTCTGATCGGTTCATAAATTTAGAAGCCTTCATCCCAACCAGAAAACTCATCAGGTGGTACGTCTTGCTCCGGTGGATAGCTATCAAAGTTTGTTACATCCGAGGGATTTGCCACCTTTGGTACAATTGGTGCTTTCAAAATTCTTGACCTCAGCCCTTCCCAGTCGAAACCCATAAACCACCTAAAAAATATCCTGTTAGAAATTATGTTCTTTTTTTTTCAGATTTGAAGCACATCACTAAATTCTTTAATGGAGCACTATGCTATTTTGAAGAAGTCAAGCAAACATGTCATACTGATATTCAAACAAGAGAAAAGTTACTTACCCATTTATTTCCATAATCTGATTGAAGGGAAAAAGTAAACGGCATACCTATGTTTACGAATATCACCAACACCTCCACTACCGCACCCAAGACGTTCACCGGGATTATCTTTGCAGAGTTTCTTAACAAGAGCCGTTGCCGTTTTCCCAATTCGCCGATTTGGAATTTCTAAGGCATCCACGCCTTTTAGTATTAACGTGTAAGTTTTCATAGGATCTGCGGCCTAAGAAATAAAGAATAAATACGGGATCTGACTATCTTTTCTCATACTTCAAAATGTTATAGGCAACTTTTCTAAGTTATTCCGAAAGTTCTCACCACTTTATTTGCTTATGTATAAATTTCAAAACTTGATTTCTCTAACAATAAGTTGTACCTGAAATGGTGGACGACCGAGCATTAATTCACAAATATAAATTCCTAATGCCCAATAATCAGCTGCCTGGTCATGTCCTTTGTTAAGAATAATTTCAGGTGAAACATATTCCGGTGTACCACAGAAAGTCCATGTTTTGCGTCCACTTGCTAACTTTTTTGCGAAACCGAAATCGACCTGCAAAATGTCAACTGGATCAAGCAATATCAGCAATACGATTTAGTTCAATGACAAAGATGTATTACATATAATAAACCAAAAAAAAATGTGAATGGAACAAAAATATATTATGCATAATAAATGGACATTTACAAGTTTGAGGTATCCTGTTTGGGTGAGTAAGCAGTTTTCTGGCTTTAAATCTCGGTAAACAATGTTTTTTCTGTGAAGATATTCAAGTGCTTCCAAAACACAAGCGACATAAAATCGAGCGGTATAGTCGTCGAAATGCCCTCTATCTCGAAGCGTAGTCCATAACTCACCACCCAAACAAACTTCCATCAGCATATAAACATATTTGGCATCACGAAATGTTGTGTATAACCTAAAAACAGTGAGGCAATGGTTTCAGTAAAACTGGAATAGATGACAGCTACCTGATTTAAATAACGATGAAACATAAAAATTACATATGAATTTTTAAATAAACTGAACAACATCAAAATAAAACCGTATATCTTTCGAATTACCTAACAATCCAGTCTGAACGAGTTTCCATCATAATATTTCTTTCAGCAAAAATATGCTCTTGTTGCTTTGTATCTACAATATGCCTCTTTTTCAAAGCTTTCAATGCAAATGTCCGCATTTTGTCACCATTGATGCAAACCTGAATCATTTTTTTCAGGCGATATCAATTATACTAACACGGGAACAACCTAAACATCTCAAGATATGGAAATTACGACTGTTCAGCAGTATTAAAGCAAGTATAACAAGAAGTATTCTCGAAGCATTAAACCAGTTGAAAAGACACTACCACATGTAACGTGGCGTTTACTGAACGGTTAGGAAAAGAACCCAAACAACCAACAAATGCAAAACGACCAGCACCGTTTTTTCGAACAACGACATGAAGATATATAGTGACAACAGTTTTTTCTCTGAATAAAGCAACAGCTTACAACTCTATACTACTTGTATTACAACCACTTGAAGATAAAACAATAAACATGTCAAGAAATTTCGCTATCCAAAACACGAACCAATTCAACACGACCAAAACCACCAACACCAAGTGTAACAATCCTTTTCAAATTTTTTAATTGCAAATCAGCAAATTCCTTTTCCTCAGCAGTCTTTTTTGGCGATAGTGGCTCAGGTACAACACTGAAATAAAATGTTTCTATAACGTCACTAACTCATACAACACTTCCTATTCAGGTAGAAAATGTAAAAACCTGTGAACAATTGAGGAAAATGATTGCTCACACAGTGGCTCTCCTTTGTGAATCCCCGTAATCTCGATTTAAGGCTTCGAGATCTCCAATTAATTTTGCGAATGACTCCCTGTCAAGTGTCAGAACCTCAACACCTGGATTAATTGCGATGACATTCGCTGTTCTTACCTGGAAAAAACTTAGATGGAATAAAAAAGCGTAACAAAAGTAGACAATATTAATATACTGCATACAAACAGACCTCTTCACCAAGAAGGGCTTTTTCACCGAAGAAATCGCCTTGTTTTAAAATACGTATCTCTCGAGGTTCCGGCTCATCTTCAATCTGCTGTGTAACACGAACCTGACCATTTGTAAGGATGAAGAATGTGTCACCCTTAAATAAAGTTTTTATAGAAAATACAGCACAATATTAAAAGGACTTAACCAAATTTACCGAACCAAAATTATCAATCATTTCCACTGATTCCATACGAACTGATATATTTAGCTAAAAAAAAAAAAAAAAACCTTTTCTCCTTCTCGAATAATATAATTCCCACCAGAATAATAATCTTGGTCCAAAACATCAGCAATTTTTGATATTCGATCTTCCGATAAATTTTCAAATAACGATACCTGCAATAATGAATTAGTAATCTGAATTGTAAGAAAGAGTAGATTGCTTATGCATGGTATTTTTGATACCAGCAGTAGGAGACCTCAGTAACCTCCACATATCCAGAAAATATGTTCTAATATATACGTTTTCAAAATATTGAGCATAAACAAACTTTGCTAAGAAATGCCATTAGCTGTGCATGTCTTTCCATGCCTAAACGCATAGTAATCAATTGGAAAGCAGAACGATCCAAAACCCATAACTGAACATCTGACAATGCTTGCACAGATGCTGTTCTAAAAACAAATTTTCTTTCAAGTGAACGACTAAAAAACACACCTTTAACACATAACAAATGGATTTACCAGTGTTTCTTCCAATTTAAACTTTCGAAAAGTTTTTTCAGACAACGAAAAAATTTTTCAATAGGTCGTGCACTCGGAAGTTTTGCAGCCACCGAGAAAAAGTTTAGAGGTTTTAATATGCAGAGAGGATTCAAAATGTTTGCAAAGAATATATCAACAAAGAATACAAACCTACAAGGAATTCAACCCAAGATAAAAACACAGATTCACGATAATCTGAAGCACTTACCTAACACAGTTATAAAGTATAGCAAGTTCACCCATAACGACTCCTGCTCCCAACTTTCCCAACACAATACCTTCGCGTGATACTTGAAGCTGTCCCTCTAAAATGACATTTCATAACACGTACGTTTCGATTTAAATACTTTTACCTGACGATAATGTCATAACAATACCTTGTCTTGTTGGTTACCCCAAAGACACGGAAATAATGCGAAAAACAAATTTTCTCAAAATATTATTAAATAGAAAAAACAAAGTGTAATTAAAAATAGAGTAGGAACCAAACCCGCGACAACAAACAGTCGATCTCCGGGCTCACCCTCCTGTATGACCCATTGACCTGCACGAGCACGCATTTCATACATGCATTCTACGAGTTCTATAACTTGCTCTTTAGCAAGCTGTCGCAAGAAGTCATTCTTCTGAACTGCATCCCGAATAAGCTGTTTCGAACTGAATTAAAAAGCTATGGAATAACTATAAAAACAAAAAATAAACTCCTAGAACAGCTTCTCTATATTCAACGAAAATAGTGAAGTCAGTAACTGAGTTGGTACTTTTGTCCTGAGTTAATGTTTTCATCTTAACAAGATGAATCGTGCTATTCCAACATTTTTTTTAGCAAGTTTTGTTGTCCTTACGTTTACAATAGACTCAACTCGGAGAAAAAAGTAAATCTTTCTTCCTGATACTGAATCCCAGTGCTTGATGTTATAAATTATGATAACCGAAAGAAATTAAAACAAGCTACAATTTTATCACGCTTGCAAACAATGTAAATCAATTAATTTTATTAGTACAGAGTTTGCTAATAAAGTGCATGACTGTTAAAGTTGAAAATTTGATGGACTCAGTACCACGGATTTTAACACACAGTTTCATCATATATTACTACATCCGAAACTGCTTCTTAGACTTCGTAGAAACATGGAGCACTTTTATAAAATTAACTTCCGCATCTATTTATGCTGTAATGTAAGAGTTATTTCTAAAATAGCTCTGCTTTATTAAAATAATCAAGAATAAAGAATGTGAGCAAACTGTACGAACCCAGCAGATTTCGGATGGTGTTGCAAAGTAGCTTTCTGCGTATCGAGACTAGCTGGTTCTGCAGATACTGCCATTTTCTTGGAACGAACACCATCATCGGCAGTTGGCAATACCGCCTTCTGCTGAAGCTCAGTTCGCAACTCTTCAGTACCCCATGAAATCTGCAAGCAATAAATTCATATAAGATATATCAAAATAAAGTAAGCACCCTGCTTACTTTTGTACTAGCAAACATACCTACCTTTTGACTGCTGCTCAATGCTGCAACGGATTGTGTTTTTTGATCAAGTACTGAACGAAGTTTGTCACATTCTGACTGAAAATAATTGAACAAAATCAGTTATACAAAGAGGGAGGTAAACTTGAGTCACTACAGCTTAATAATTTTAACATAAATTATCAAATTTTCACAAGTCACAGCCCCAAAGAATGACTTTCCGAAACAATACTCCAAAGTTTAAAACAAAAATTAATCGATTCCCTTCATATTAGCAAAATATACCTGTAATGTCCTCACTTCTTTTTCCAGTTCATTGATCCTTTTCAACTGTGTTTCCACGGTACTTTGCTGCTGTCGAATTTGACGTTCTTTTTTCTCAATAGTTTCCTCCAGTTGAGGGATAAGCTTTTGGATTTCGTTGGCATCATAGGTACGTGTGCCTACTTGTACCTAAAAAACAAAAATTACAAAATGACCTTAGATTTCTTAACTTTACTTCATTTCTTGATACCATGAAAAATGGTACTTTTTGCGTATTCGAAAAGAATCAAGTTCAGGGGTAAGTCGCACAGTCTGCATTTAAAATTAAATAACTTCAGCATCAGAATCAAACAGTAGTGGTTTTTACCTACTGGATAAACTGAAAAACACTCCTTACTCCCACTCACTAGATTTCTGTAGTTGAGACTGATTTTGTATCTCTATTTTTGACAATTATAAGTGTTAAATACTAAAATGAAATGACAAAGGAACATTGCTGATACCAATCTTCTTTTTCGTTTTCTTTCAACTGTTTAAGCATTTCTCACTTCACCATCCATTCCATAACCAAAAATTAAATTTTTTATACTGTCCATTCAATTTAACAGTCTCATAAAAACTTTGCTTTATTGTATGTAAATTCTGCAAAAATCAAATTTTCATAAAATCTCACTTTACTCCCTTTATTTTTCTTCCGATGTCTCAAAGAATTAAACGAAAGCTGTGGTGAGCATATGGAAACAGAGTTTCAAAAAAGACAGAGAATCGAGAAAAGTGATGCTTCACTTCATTTATATGTCTTTCTGCACTTTGCAACCTAATCAATGAGAACTAATTCATCAGCAGATTTATTTACAAGATGGAATTCGCTAAAAGCTGTTACAAAACAGCAATTGCATCAACTAGCTAATAACTATGATCATGAATCATATAAGCAAACAGAACAAATGTGCATCTATTTCTGAGCCCAAAGATAACCAACCTGCTGATGTTTGCTAGACAGATAATCAAATCAAGAGAATAGTTAGCTTGCTAAGTTATCATCTAGCTGCCATGAAGCAAAAGAACCAAGTGATCCTATCAAGCAAGTCATGCCCATCCCTCCAAGTGTCTAGACCACAAACTATACTCTATAGCCCTATATGATTTTTCGAAGCTTTATTTTAATATGAAGTATTAAAAAAGAACCAAAAATGAAAATTGGACACCGTATGCCAAGTTATGTGCCAGTATGAACACAAAGTTGAAAAAATAAATCATAAAAAAGACTGAAAGAAATCACTGATACCGAAATATTAGTATGTTTCAGCGAAATAATCTAGAGCAAGTCGGTTAATCATGAATGCCCACTATCAATATTGATTTCACTAATGCTATCAAAACAATTGGTGCACACCTGCTGATTTCAAATGTACTTCATTCCAGCCTTGTTGAAAATCTGAGATAACTTATAAAACAATTGATGTATCTAAATAATCGAAGCACTTGCATTTTAGAAAACTGTTCCAATTTATCATTTATTCAGTTCATACTATAGAAATTACTCATAAATGCGTTAAATTGTCTCAAATGTTAAGCTAAACCTTTGTTCGTTTTGCTTGCTTTGTCTCCAAAGGATATAATAAGTTGCCTTGTTCGCCAGTAGTTGCAAATGCTAAGTACCCTTTGATCACAGAGCGCTCTTTGCCTATCCATGGCTCTTAGCATCATTACAAGTAGGGGTATATGATCGTTGAGTTACCGTTTGTCTATATATGTCGAAACGATCCTTTTTTTGCTATCATTTTTTCCTATCATGTGATATCTTAATTAACATCACTTTCGCCTACACCATTTGTCCATTTCACAGAATAGAACTCGCGAAACATCGCCCAACTCGAAGGCAATATAGCTGCTTAATTACTGGCAGATTCAGGGTATTTTTTCTACTCACCAGCTATAAAATTTTGTCGGGACTGCTGCTTCAGGCCGCAGTCTCAACTGTCTTCACGGATCTACGACCAAAGGAGAATGAATGACCACGGGATCGATTCAGTTACTATTACTGGTAATTACCAGCATGTCAAGAATAAAATATATATTATAACGTCAAAATAAAATCTCTCCAAATCAACTAAGCCTTCAATACAGTTCGACTGTGTCAAATCCAAATCAAAAAAATTCATAACAAGCCTTATCAATTATTCAAACAAGAGGACGTGCGGCAGTACCCACCAAATTTTGAATTTTGATACCATGTGATAATATTACGCCACAAAAAAAATTATTTTATCCCTCGAAATGTACTGCATATATGAAACCACAAAAAAAATTGTCTATCCCTCGAAATGCATTGCATATAATTAGTCCGGGAAGGGAAACAGTATGCCCACTCAAATAAAACTATCAAAGTAATGAGAGTGACTAGCCTTCCCTTTAAAATATAGATAACTTTAACTAAATAGGTATTTCCAAAGCCTAGTAGGCTGTTCCGAGTCGTCAGTAAATGTGAAAAAAAGCTAATTCCAAATAACAGAACGATGAAGTAGATAGTGATCTTTTAGAGATTAATTTTTGAAGCT
Organism: Cercopithifilaria johnstoni; assembly: GCA_916381525.1. Lineage (NCBI taxonomy): Eukaryota > Metazoa > Nematoda > Chromadorea > Rhabditida > Onchocercidae > Cercopithifilaria > Cercopithifilaria johnstoni. The sequence continues at coordinate 25,438 of CAKAEH010001438.1, forward strand.
TGTTATAACTTAGTATCCTTCTTTACCAACCTTCTTAATCTTTTGCGGGTGAAATACTTTTCATTTGTTTACATAATTTTGCAATAATGAACATGAAAACTTGCTTCCGTGCGTCAGCACAGAAATGAATGAAGAAGCGTGTGAAAAATGAAATGAAGCGTGTAAAAATTAAGAGCAAAGAGAACCTGAACAAATGGGGCCGAATGCTGTAGCATATTTCCAACAGTAAAGAGGCGATCAGTTGGCGATAGAATAGTTCGGTTCAAACCGATGCGGGACCCAGATCTACGCCACTTCGCTTTTAATCACGCTAGTACCATATGATACAACTAACCCACCACCACATCATACGTCCAAACAAGCTTAAGCAACGCGCACAAACAATCGCCGACAGTAACAGCAGCGTTTCTGCAATGATTGCAGCAAACCAGTAAAAAGACTAGTCGAGTGCAGCGTTCCAAAGCTTCGAGCGATGACGAGGGGACGCGAATTTTTCTATCGTCGTCCTTTCCCCACTATATGCAAACGAGACAACTAGGCAGTGACATACATACATACATACACACACATACTCACACAAATATATATATATATATATATCTAAATGTTCACATCCGCTTGGGGTCAGCTGACAATGTTTTGTTCATTAGCCAAGTCATATTGTGGCCAATGAACTAAACAATATACTAATGTGTGTGGATCAAGCATTAAAGGCAACAAAACTTGCAAAAATGCGTACTATCAATGAAAGCATTAAGCACTTTGCCCCTATGATAATAAGATGATTATTTTTTGCCCCTGCTCACACATATCTCGTAAGAGTGAAATGCATTTGATCACACTACAATATAAATGAAAGACTATATCCATTCATTTTTAGAGCGTCTCCGATTATAAGAAAACTATTCATATCCTAATATTGGCTCAAGTTTGGTTTCTTTGCTATGAGTGGCACATCCCCAAAAGTCCATCAATCCTATCTTGTTTTAATTTCTACACATTATGAAAATTTAGGAATAGTATAGTAGGCAAATTCATTTATGGTCCATAATTTTTGCGCGTAAGATATGCGCTACTGCTTTATCTCTCACTACCTAATGAAATAACTTCATTGATTGACACGTTTCAGCTGTATTTCCCCATTTTCTAATTATCCTTAATGTTGCCTTGGTTTCGCGATGCTATCGACCCAACCACACACAGTTTTTGTGTTGCATAATGTCAAAATAGCAAGTATTATAACTAATTTTATTCATATAAAGCCGTACCGAATTGTTCTCGAACTTCGATACTGTTTTAATTTAAAAATTTGAATACACAAACTACATAAATGTTTATGATTAACCTCTATTGTCCAGTTAAAAACAGTAAATTCTGACGTTATACCCTATCCATTCAAATAGCCACGAGACAACATCTTGAAAAAAGTATTTTTCGAAGCTTCTTATCAGTAAAATCCAAAATTTGGATACATGTCTTCACAAAAAAGAAACGTCGTTGAAAAATCACTTCATATGCTGCGCATCTTGACTTTCAGAATATTTTCTCAATAATGGCGACTCTTTATAAATACTATACAAATGCGCAAAATCACATTGTTTGATTGCTCTGTTGTAAGGATGATCTACAAATAACATAACAATTACAAATAAGCAAGCCCTTTCCTAATTTGAACATTACTCTAAAGATCCACTTTCTAGTGATTTGTGGCTGATATAACGAGAAAAAATAAGGTATAGGCATCTGCTTCCATTAATTTTTTTATACGGTCAGGTATAAATAAATTCAGTACCTCCGAATACTGATACTATAGTCATAAGAATAAATACGAAATATGATCTTTTATATTACCACTGTATCGATTTCGTGGACTTCAATATTTTCAATTTCGACGAAAAAAACTGATGGATAAAGCAAATTAATTGCTTGAAAAAAACTAGAAGAGCATGAAGCATTAGGCTACATTGGAAAATGTATCTATTACAAGAAATCCATAATATTTCCATAAGCCATAGTTTTATATTGAACGTCCCACATTTCTGTAGTTATGAAACAAGGAATCCTGGGAATCCCAATTCTAATCTAGTTTTCAAAAATATAAAAAAAGGCGAGATCAGATATTAGAAAACGTAAATAAGGGCTTCTGAGGTATAAATGTGGTAGTCAAAATAAAAAGACGAGTTTCGAACAATTTGTGCAGCCTAACCTAACCTTGGTAGAGGAAATGAATACAAGCGCACGTATTTCAGACACAGGAAAAAAACTTGAAACAAAATGGAATTAGCACAGTGTACATTCAATTTCATTTAAGCAGAAGAAAAGATGCAATACTACCATTCATAACAAAAGTATGCCGATCTATCAAATGAAAAACAGAACTGGAGAAGATGAAACCAATCAACCCTAAAATAAAATCAAAAGACTGGAAACCTATAAAGTACCAAACAAATTTTTTTATTGGTTTTTATTTCACAGTAGGCTTGCAGAACCAGTTCATTTTGAGCCACAAAAAACTTGCAAAGAGAGTTTATCAAGCTATTTATCCAATAATTTCCACCAAGTAAAGAAGTTCCTCGCAGCACAACTTATACAAAAGAATTCAATTTGTAATATAAAAAATCCTAAATAGCAGTAATACTTTTCGTCAATTAAAAAAAAATGCGTAGCATCTACCTGTTCAATCACAAGAAATAATGGGTACTTAATTTGCGATATAAATCAAACGGTGATTTCGATACTGTCATATTCGTCATCATATAGTCTATTCATTCAAATTGAAAAACGTACCTAATTATCTATTTAAAATCGGAATCTCAAAAATTACAGAATTTTAACAGAAGAAATATTTTAAAATAAACGTACGAAACGGCACATTAAACTGATTTTCAACATTTACGATTTACAAAATTTTGGCGACATGCAAGCACATTTTAGGCTCTTGAAATAAATAAAAAAAAAATAAAGAATCTTCTAAATTAAGAAACAAACATGGAACAAAAAAAAAGCTCTACGGCTACAAAAATTCTTTATTTTGCACCATTTATGCAAGTGGCTGCGAAGCTGAGAAGCTATCAAACAAAAGAGTTTTCCAACTTTTTGCACTCCGAGTGTGCTCTCGGAGAGAAAATATGTTAGCTTTATAGAAATTGCGAAAGAATTGAGTTTTTTAAATGGTCGCCTAGCAAAAGATCAGTCAGTGGAAAGAGCAATCAAAAGCTCAAAAGCAATAACTAACTGTGTTAAATTCAACGAATATGCAGTTTTCAAATTTATTTTTTCAAAACCTATTATTTCATGCACAATCCGAAGCCACATAATCTTAGAGAACAAAATATCTAAACTGCGAGGAAACAATTAGCAGCACTACACATTTTCCACTAATACAACTTTATTTTATGGTAATAAAGTTTTAAAAAACGTTTTGCTGGGTATTCTATATGTAACATTTTAGAAGCCCATGCCATTCCACAACCACATAGCGATAGCTTTGTAAATGAAAGATTGGTTGGAAAATAAATCTAGCACGCACTCAAAGTCAGATGCAATACTCACACCCTCAATTGTGTGTCTCTATCTCGTTACCTTTCTGAAACAAAAGATAGGAATTTTGACATGAAATGCATAAGAACAGTACTGATTTAAAAAATGAAAAACAAACAATTCACTTTGCCATATTAAGGACATTCAGTGACAGAAAATTTAAAGCCAAAATACAGTGCTTACCTGAGCAGGAGATATTTGCAAGTCGGATGGCTTACGTAATTTCGAGAAAAAACTTCGGATCCCAGTGCCACCAGATGTGGGTCTCGTGGCCGCCGAATTGCTCATCTGAAAGGTAAATGGCTACGAGTGAGCGAAAACCTTAAAATTCAAAATATAACAAACGAACATCAATACAGATTTCGATTTAACTGAAGGTAAACACAGACCTACAATAATTGCTTAATTGGCATAACTATAGAGAACGAAAGGAAAACAAAACAGTCTTTCTGTAATTCTATGATTTCACATCTCCACTATTTCAGGTGCTTAGTATTCACCTTACCCTACACAAACTACTTACTACGAATGTTTATATTATACCACAAATAATAAGCACAATATGCAGATCGCATTCACAACCTTTCGATGATTCGGTCTTCGCTTCTAATACAAGGTTATGCAATAATAAAAGTCCCAGCACTAGCGGCACAACTCAGCCTTTAAAGAATAACATAATTCAAAGTTCTAATCCAACAAATTTTACTATGTATATATATCAATTTTAATAATCATTGGATGACTGAGATGATTCTTGAGAATAGCATTATAAAAGTGCAACGGTACATACTCATAACAGAAAAATATATAAAACCTATACCACACATTTATGACAGCTGGCGAAAGGATGAGTGATGGCGACACAATTCGAGTGGGCGCCAAAGAGGAATTTGACTTTGTCCAGCTCTGAATGTGAAAAAGTGAAAATTTTAACAAGTTTAAAAAATATCGGCAGTGTGTTTTTTAGCCATACTTTAGCATAGCTTGGCAAGATGAAGCCGATGAAGCCGCTTTTGGGTACTTCGCCTTTATTTGCATTGTTTTACTCAATGTTATGAGTAAGTAGCCATAAGGAAAAAAAGGTTATTAGCATGGGTTTTCAAATCGGCGATTTCAAAACCTTTTTAAGCAACATTACAGCTCTTCAAAACAAATACTTGACATGATAAGATGTGCAGTCGAAACGGATAGGCGACAATTAACAACAAATTCAGCAAAACTTTACTTTGCGAATGAGCTTACTGTAACAATTAACAACAAATCTCGCAGTGTTCACTTAAAAATGTACAATTAAGGCTTTCTAGTCCTTACTCTATTACGATACACCTCTATTATAAACGAAAATATTTAAATTTGCTTCCACAGGGCTTTTATCAGGGAAACTGAATCCAGTATATTCATATAAATTACGAACGTTCCTTTGGACAACATGATGAAAACCAATATAGTTTTGCCTCGAAAATAAAGCGATCTGACCTGATTCTTCCACATCAGTTTATTTCAGTCACCACGCAATAGAAGTAACCTACAATCCATAGCAACATGCACGTTACAGAGCAATTGAGCAGGAGAGTGAATAAAACGACTGTATTATTAAAGTAGAAACCACATCCATGTAGGAAATTCCAGAAATTCACAAAGTCCAGACAACCCCAATGAAAAATTTCGCTTTAGTATTATGTATGTCGTTTAGAAATTCTAAGAAAAACATTACTGTCCCCCCTTTCTCGTGACTAATGAAACCTGTAAAAGAAGGATGGACGATTCATTTACCTAAACCAAATACTGCAGTAGATTCATTTACGCGTATTACGGCTATGGTAAACGAGATTTAGTTACACAATTGTTACGTGTTGAATTCACTAATGACCATTAACCCTCGTGAAATTTAGAGTCAGCGACAAGAAGGTATTACGCATCGTGTTCCTTATTCTCTCTGCTTCCGAAAAAATAATCACTGTAGAAAAGTTCGTTACTTCAAACTGTGCATTTCTGTAGAATTATACTATCAATCTACAGAAACACACAGTTTGAAGCAATGAACTAAAAAATGATGGATTGATCCTGAAAACTCAAACTCTGTACTTGCTTCTTGTTCTAATTAATATAACGAGTACAACAACTTGACCATTCGCAACAAACATCCTGAAATGAAAGATATGCGTCGACGCAACAACTAAAGATTAGTATTGAAGAAATATAACATACACGAAAAAAATTTACTTCAGAATTTGAAAAAAACAAAAGGCAATGAATTCTGCAGTAATTATTTCCACAAGGGTGTGATCACATTATATCACCAGCATCTCCAATTCGATGCTCTAACTAATACCAGCATTTGTCGTTTAAATGAAATCACCACACTTGCAACTTATAAATGTACCCATATGATCAACAGAAATGTTGAAATTTTGAACATACTCCAAATCTTTAAAATTATCACTTGTAAGGATGTGACGTGAAAAAACGAAGTTCTTCGATATATCATCCGTTGATCGTAACTGATAAAACAATTTGCGTCTAAAATCTTTATAATCGGACAATCTACAACCTAATCAATTATGAAATTACAACCTGCAAACTTTCTACCTTCTGTGAAAGTGTACCTTTTAAAGTTGAAATAAATTCTACTGCAACAAATATGTATATCTCACATGTGCAACAAACAACAAATTTTTAAAACAGTAATGCCTAAACAAAATCCAGAAACGTTGACGCTTTTTAACTGAAACATTGAAAAGTAAAAAGTAGGTAAGACTACTAGAAAAACCTACGACTAACCCTTATTTTTATTCTGAACTTAAGTCCCCACTGCTCAATCACAACATCTCAACGAAACCATCGAAAGCTTCGATTTCTTCTTTGGTCCTGTTTCTTAGTAAGCATCGCATACCTACAATGCATGAATTTTTCAAGTATAAATAATCCAATCTGCATTGATAAATTAAATTATATTTCGAAAAAGCACTGCTAGATATCAGCTATCAACCGTGCATGAACGCAATGAACAATTACGCAGCGTAATAAGGAAGATCTTTTTTTTCAATGACCGGGATTTGAAACTTATTTTAGAAAAGGAAAACACAAACAAACGATTTAATTCTATCCGTCACGACAAATGCTCAAATAACAATGTAGTGAGAAAGAGAAATTTAAAACATTCTGAGAGTACACTTAATGTTTTCTCACGATACGTGGTCTTCAGCAGAGATAATAGTGTATAATTCACACTGCTTTTTTTCTCACTGATATATCACATATATCAGGATTTAAGGGAATCACATTCGATTCTAATAAGACTACCAAAATGAAACAGCATAAAAAGCCTCACGACAAGAAGACATCCTACTTATTTTTATCTTATAGCACTTTCTCTTCTGTTAAAACAAAATCCGATAATTTTTTGAAATTATTACTCGCAAATGTTCTATTCATATCATCTGATCTATTTGAATACGAAACAGCTTTATTATCATTTTTCTACTGCTGGCCTTTAGTTTTTGAAAAGTTCCACTTTGCTCCAACGCAATCTACTACCTTTTTCCAGCATAATACTACCACCTCATAAACTTTTGTACTTTCTATTTTTGTCTTAGTTAAAATGATATAGCTAAGTGAAACAGGGACTTCAACCGGAAAAATTTGACCACAATGTTAACCGAATCTGAAAATACAAAAGTTTAAGTAAAACAAGTGTGATAACACTGGAGTAGTATGGTTTGTTGAAGAAAAGAATGACAGATCAGTAAAACTGCGCATTTTCAATAAAAAGAATTTATTTTGAAGATTTTTTGAAGATTCAAAATACCAATTGTAGAAAAAAATATATCTGCTATCGCAATGAAAGCACTCCAACGCATGAAATAAAAAAAAAAAGAACAAAAATAAACAATTAACAGCATTTTTCAACAATCAGCTTCAGCTTGTTCCTTTTCTTCAACTGAAAATGAATGCTTCGAATAAAAACTAATAGTTATTAAAATGAGCAGCTTAAAATAAAAGGAATGTTACACATTACTAATATCGAAAATGGCAGTTGGAACTGCTCGGTTTGATGGAATTCTTACAAGAGCTATTAACACCAGTAGTTAATTAGTAGTATTTTGATTCCTTAGAATTTTGCAAATATCAATGTGTACCAACAAAAAATACTGACAGAATCAGAACGATAAAAGCAGGATGCGAAATTCGTTTTTTTTGTAAAAAAAAAAAAAGAAAAAATCTCGGATGATGTACAGTGAATGTGCCGCGAAAACCCGACTCATTGACCACGAGTACACGGAAGGAATGGATGGCATTATTTATCCGCCTGTCCCAAGGGGCTCATATTGCATTACCAACGACAGATGTGTCACACCAAATCATATAGATGACTGGACAAGTCCAATGATAATGTAAATCTGAATGATTGCAAAAAAGCTATTTCACCGGATCGTTAAATATATGAGGAAAAGGAATGTTTCCACACAGGCACTCAATGTCACTCTGTTACGGCTACCTTTAGAGATTTAACAAATAACGTTGTAAAATTGTTATTAGATAGCCATTAATCGGAATAAAAGACAACTATAAGCAAATGTAACCTGTCTGGTCCATACAACTCATTTGACTTTTGTGACAGTTTCTATAATCCGCATAGAACCTCCCGAAATCTCAAAATCAATGTTGCATTGCGAAAGCTCGCTAACTGTTAGGCACTTTCTCAGCTAAAAAAATAAAAATTATTAAATAAGTTAGGTCCTACAGAAGAATAAATCTATTACTCATAATTATGAAATTCAATTCTTCGTATGTGCGTAATGGATATCGACTAGATATTGAGTTCTTTATTCTAAGATTATAATGCCTACAGTATCCACTCTTTTAATAAACGATTTCGAAATACAAATCAGACATTCATGACAAAAATAGGTTATTAATTGTGATTTGATATCTTCATCAAAATCGCTAGAAATCTACACAAAAAATTCACAAATTCCAAAACAGACCACTGAAAGTTACCGCGGTTTCTGTACAAAACTATTACGTCTAATCACACTGCACTTCTTAAGTCGTTGGCAGTCTATCTGATGACTGACTTTACAAACTTAGAAACTAAGGTAATAGCACCCCATAGTTAGCTGAGGTGAATTAATACAGAAAAGGATGAAAATCATTTTTGAAGACACTTCTTGTCTAAATACAAAAAATCACTATTCAACAAATAGTTATTAATCAGTGCTTGTTCGATGGCGTTAACTTATTAATCAGTGCTTGTTCGATGTCGTTAACGGCAAGATGTCCATAGAATATTAAGAACTAACTGTATTAATGGAATAGATTTGTACTTAAACTTATCACATCCATATAATCTATAACATCGTCAACTTGTACCTCTGCGGATTCACTATGAAGCAGCTGTTGAACGAGAAGGATGACTATTGCTGATATTCAAATCTTGATGTGATTCTGTTGGGCTGTAAGTATTTTATGACAGTACCAAAAAACTATTTATAATCCTTCGATCCTGCACGGCATGAAAATTTCTGAATTTCGAAAATTTCTGTTTCCGCAATGACCACATGTTGTGTAAAAATTTACATTTCTGTTAATTATTGCCCAAATAATGTTGTATTCCAGAGGGAATGAACTTACAATCAATGGCAATGATTAGTGATGGAAACCGAAGAGGTAGTTGGCATTTCTGAAATCACATCCTTATTCTTGTTTTCCTTAAAATACACCACCGTAAGAAAGAAATAAGAAACGACGAATGGGCATTTTTAGCATCATTTATTTTGGGCTGCAAATTTTACTCAAATTAAACGAAGAAACCTTGACGCACTTTTCGGAACATCCGTTTCAAAATTACTGGCAACTTTTGTAAACTTGAGAGAAGAACTGCCTCAGGATTGCAAATTGTTTTCCCTACATCCTAAATGAAACAAATTCATCCATTTAATGCAGTTAATTAAATATTCTTGTAAAACACTCAAGGAAAAATGAAACTGTATTTTCAATAAAGTTGCTTTTTTCATCAAATGACACAGTGTGCTTCTTAATCTATAGTAAAAAAACTTCGGTCCGGGAAAAAAGTAAAATAAATTCAAAAAAGAGATATATAATGTACCAAATATTCACATAAATATTCAATTTCAAAGTCCACACTTGCTTTTTTACATTGTCAACATCACCACTTGTCGCTTAGCGTAGTCCTATGCGGATAAAAAAGTACATGAAAAATAATGATTCCCGAAATATTCATCTTATTTGCATTTAAGCTTCCAAACTCCTTTATTTCCGTTTGGACAGTATAAATATTCGCGACTACTCAAACACTCCGATATTTTTTCAAACTTCCTGAACAGAATACTTTAGCACGACCCAGAATTTTGAGCAAATCAACGCGTCGCTAGGATCGGTATTACCACGAATGTCGCAAACCAGACCAGCATAATGAAAATAAGCAGCCTTTTGCCATTAGAGATCATATGACGACATGGTCCGCAAAATACAATTTTTAAAGAAGGCACAACTATATATGGATCAGATTTACAACTGATAAAAAAGTGTGACTTAGAGATGGACTCCCAACTTCTGCTTTGACAGATTTCGGTCTATCTGATTTGCAGAAGTTCCATGATTTCGCACTACCTTTTCACGTATTATCACTTCCTTCAGCATAAAAGGCGAAATTTTCTAGTGTTTCTCTACAAATTGACAGCGTTAATATTTGCAACGAATATCAAGATCGCACATGTTAAATATGTTTAATTTCAAGATTCCATTCATACCATTAGGGAAGAATTAAGGTGACTTCTGAACCACTCGAAAACGTCACTACTGAAGAAACAGCCAGGACATCATAACACACGATAAATCAACCCAAACGCATCTCCAATTCTCCTCATTGGCTACTTGAATTCAAACCCAAAGGGGTAAATAATGGTGCGATTGTACTCTGGTACAATCTCAGGAACTCTTATAAATTTCAGCGTTCGGCTGTGGTCACTTATTTGTCGTGAATTCACACTCATTATGGGCTACTACAGAATATATTTGTCTATTTTAATGTTTCTTCTTTTTCAATTTGTGTACTTCTTTATCGCTCATTTCTAGATTCCCATTCCATTCCTCGTCCATTCGCCATTTAATCCTATTCCGTAATTTGTAGTACCTGATTCTGGTCCTTTTGTATATTGTAGGGCTTAGAACTTTTTATAAACGACTTCTCTCTGATTTTTCTCTCTATTTTATGGTATTCTTTCCTGTGTCTTTGTGCTAGTTAATTTTCCAGTTTTTCTTTATTCATCCTATTAGTTCCAAGTTCCTTCAGCTGATGCTTATATCGAAATAATATTCTTGTCTTAAACTTGCTATTTACACATTATTCCGGGTTTTTGAATTCCAAGTTAAAGGTGCACAAAATAGAAATGGCTTTTTATAGACCCAATTAACTCAGGAACTGTTCCTTCCTTTCGTTCGAAATTTTTATTGTTTATGTTTATGAACACTTGTCTTTTTTACCTAATATCAAGAAGTAAGATAGAAAAGGTTAGAGGTTGAGAATTGATTTAAAAGATTGGACTAGGCGAAGGATTGAGTCCTGAAAGTTCTACCTTTCCTCTTCACATAACTCCATATATACCCTAATTTTAAAATATTTTTGGAATTGGAACGAATTACTAAGCATACATCTATAAGCATAATCTCAAAATACATTTTCAAACTGCATATTTAGAAAAAAAGATGCATAACAGTAACAAATAAAAATATATTTTCAAACGCATCATGAGAAAGATTGAAGTAGATCGACTTGTTTTATATGATGTTGCAGTAAACAGAGTCGAAGTGTGTCACGAAATTTTAATCATGAAAAGAACAAAAGTGTTCTGAAGATTTACCACTTTCCATCGAATTCTGGAAAGTGGGAAATCTCGAATTCTGGGATTGAGGTTATATCAATAGACTTCTTATTGTGTTTAACTTCTGGCACATTTGTTTTTCGCTTTAAATAGAATTGGTATCACTTTGATAGCACTGCACTGCTGGACATTGTCTACAAATCACGTCTAAACTGGCCCAACTGTTTACTCTTTTTTTTACTAAGGAAATAAGCAATAATTCCATGCTGGTACATGGTTCAAAAATTTGGAACAAATGACCCAGCCTTGCTACAATTATTCTAACCCGAGTCGTATTTAATTATCAATGTTGCAGTCAATTTGGTGAGCCGAAATAAAATTCTGTACCTCTTCAGTAAAGTAGATGTGAAAATAACTTATCGATATTAAATTACAGGACGAACAGTAACGAAATAGAAGTAACATTTCAGAATCTAGTAAACAATTCATCCGTTCTACTGCACTATATGATTAATATATGTATTTTGTTTGTCAGCTTACTTTGCGGAAGGAGTGACTTTGTCGCTGTTGATTAATTACAATTATTGCCTGTAGCGAGGGATCGGTTTTGCTGTACTTCTGTGATGTGTCTTACTTAAATGAAACGACATTTTCTTAGTGCTTAATGATATATATATAAGCCGGTAGCCGAGTTTTGATAAGCAAAAAAGATTCAAATAAATCGAGATTTAGTTTATTTGTGATATCAAAGTGGGAAAATAGTAGTTAACTTAAAAATGAAATTTATAAGGAAACAATGGAAGCTTATCAATGGGTTGGTCAAATCGTCTACACCGCCACCGTGATCTAGAATGAAGTGTACGAAAACGATGCTTCAAATAAAATTTGCACATGGCATTATGGCTATTAGTTGGAATTATCCATCACTTGATTATCCCTCCAAATTTTTAAAAGATTTGAAAATGATAGAAAAAATTCTTCCCTGTTTGTTCTTCCTACCAGCAATATGCCAAACTTTCTTTATTTGTTCGAGCAGTTTTTATTGGGGAACACTTGTTTATGCCGAATAGAGAACAGAAAAAGAGTTATCGTTAAAGTGGAAACTTCATTGCTATGTGTTGGTAGTAGCTACCGATAGATAATCGGTTTTTTTCTTCTTTTCTAAAAAAAGAAACCATGCGTGTTTAATCTTTTGATCCGACTCCTTTCCTGAAGGAGGGGGTTAAAATTAAAATAATTGAATGGGCATGGTGTGTTCGGTATGTATATCATATGCTTTGTTATGCAGCATAAAGCAATCAACTGAGTACACTTATTTGAAAGGATCAGATAAGGAAAGAATTGACTTGATGTAACACTGTCAACCTTTCCAACTAGTATAACAATCGGACAAGAATGAGGAGTGCAGTCTTCAGTCACCGAAACATTCCCCTACTAATAAGTTGGATAAATTGATGAAGTGGTGCAAATAGCAGCGAAGTTCGTAAATATTCCATAGATGAAATAATATTGTTGTGAACAGCATGTGTGAAATGAGGAAATTGTGTGGAGGGTGGACATAAAAACGAGAAATTGGTGTGGTGAACGGCGTCACTTTTGATTAAAACAACTCTCCGCCAAGTACGATGAGTCAAATAAGAAATTGATATCCGTTGAATAGTTTTCTGACTGGACAACTGGCGGAGTCGCCTTATTACGGGTAGTGGTGTCGGTAAATAAGAATATATGGGGAAGTGGCTGAGAAATGAGGTGAAGGAATTACTTAGGTTATGCTCGTATGACTGGTATTTCTGAAAGCATTGTAAATATCTTAGTCAAGAAAGAAATGACCGTTTTTTTTTTCCATTGGCTACAATTTAGTTTACCGTTAACAATGCTAGCTTTTCGCTCACTGTCACCGTCAAAATGAACCACGTCAGGGGATAATTCTTAATCTTGCATGATTAAAAGATTTAATCTTTTAATTATGCAAATATAGAGGACCTATCAAACTGAAGTGCACTAAACACAAAAAAGTATATTCTATGAAAATAAGAGATAATTATTGTCAAATAAAAAGAAATTTATTGTGCGGTCAACGAGCTATTTCCTGATTGAAGTAAATATCAAACTGAAGATTTTGTAAGAATTTGCATTAACTGGGTGAAATAATTGGTGAAACTTTTCAGAAGACAGAGTGAAATAATTATTGATATGCTATTTGACAGTGAAAGCATAACTTCCAAAAGTCTTGGTTTGCTGTTAATTTTTTTCAAAAAATTAGGAAGTTTATATTCCAGTCATTGGAACTTAGTGATGAAACTCTCGAAAACATTCCTTACTTAAATTTTTGGGATTAATAAGATGAGACTCTCAGGTACTGAAGACATGGACTCAAGTGAAACTAGTTCTATCGGATGAAAATGAAAAATTTACTGGTGTATTTCCGCACGCTTCGACGAATGTAGTAGTAGTAGTAGTAGTAGTAGAAGAACTCTAACATTTTGCAATTTTCCCGATTTAAAGATTTTGTCATTAAGAAAGCGTTCCGATGTCACATATTACGTTGAATTGCTTGCTCACATTATGGGAAGTTCGGAAAATAATGGAACTTGAATAAATTTAAAAGACAAAATAAAATGGGAAGCAAATACAAGAATATGATCATTACACAGCATTTTACTTTTTTCAAATAAAACATTGTTAAAGAAGGAAAAATGACTGACAAGTTGCACTAAAGGCATATTTATATATATATGTTTAGGCTTTCCATTAGCAGGCGTTTCTGAAAATGAACCGCAGTAATTGATTGCAGAAAGAAATCCCATTACTCTTTTCTCCTAGAATAATTTTTCTTTATTAACATATTTCATTTATACGGAAAGAACGAATGGAAAATAAGAAACTTCGACACAATCACTTTAAAAATAAATAAATAATATAAGAACTTCCAGAAATTTCGTTTATAGATCGGAAGCGCCAACTAGCAGTTTTACTCGATGTTGTTACCTATCATAATAGGTTCAAACATATGGTAACCATCTATAAAACAAGAAGTTTCCCATGCAAATTAGATGCACAATATTCCAAACATTGTGAGAATAATGATGTGAAAGGCGCTGTTACAAATTTTGCGAATTGCTTTCCAGTTATTTTAAGTGCACTATTGGCTTTCAAACACAAACATATGTCTGATTACTTTAGCTTGTAGAATTCAACAATAATTTCATTATACAGTAACTTACTGATACCCACTATCAATCGGATGAGTTCACTTTGTATGGTAATAATATAATTTCAGATCCATTCTCTTCAAGATCATAAAAAGTATAGTTCCAGAACAAGATCAGTTTTCAATTAATTTCTATTACCAAAGGACAAATAAAATGACTGGATTTTACTGTAAGAATATTTCCACTTTTCTGTTTTAATGTAAAGGGAATTATTTAAAAGATGCTCTTCTCCCCAACAACTTCAGATGTTTGAACAGTGAACCTGTCAGAGTTTCGAGTTCATGGTACCGAATTTTCCAGAAAGTAATTTCTGCTAATAAAAAATAGGGAGATCATTTTACATGTAAAACAGACCAACAAATAAGATAGCCTCAATTTGGCTTTCTTTTTAAGCGCAATTTGTGGGTTAGGGAGTAAAGTAACAACAAAGAAAACCCAATTTAGTTTGGTTTTCCTGCTAGAAAGATGCATCGCATAAAAGCTTTAATTGCTTTTTTCATAGAGCCTTAGACTGCAGTCGGATAAAATGATTTGCATGAAAACTGAAAGACTAATAATTCGAGTCTTAAGCAAGCTATCCATCTATTTCTTTCACTCTGTTTATAAAAATTTGGCTACTATAATCGCTAGTGCAACAAAGCGTTAATTTACCAATTTAAGAATAGCGATAATGGACTTGTCAGCCAACAATTGTTTCAGAAAATTTTCAAACTAAGAATACCTCACTAATTTTTCAGTAAAAATTTTTGCAGTTTCAGCACATAAAATTTCCCAAAGCAAACCAGAAATGAAATAATGTATAATTTTTCAACCAAACGAATTTAGCAAAAGGATTGTATCTGTAAATAACAAATTGTTCAATAATTATATCTAAAACAGATTTTGTGAGTTCATAATGACGTCTCCATTTTCATTTTCCTTTCTATTTTCCCTTATTTTTCGTGAACTTCGAGTTTCCATATTCACGAAATCGATAACGGCATCTTTGAAGACAGATTCGTTGAACAGAAAATTTGAAGTTTAATGTTTGAGAGAACCAGTACATTACAACTTGAGAATAATAAGTTCGACAAAGTGTTTCCAACAAGTTATATAAAAAATACGAATGGAAAGAGCGGGAAAAGACTGTGAAATGTGGAGCGAAATGCTTGATATTCTTACGAACAAACGGTCGAAAATTAAGTTTTGCGTCAGAT
Source organism: Cercopithifilaria johnstoni (assembly GCA_916381525.1). Classification (NCBI taxonomy): domain Eukaryota; kingdom Metazoa; phylum Nematoda; class Chromadorea; order Rhabditida; family Onchocercidae; genus Cercopithifilaria; species Cercopithifilaria johnstoni. The sequence goes on from CAKAEH010001438.1 coordinate 41,230, forward strand.
GCTGTACTGATAGGTCAACAACAGCACTCAAAAACATTTCGAAATGCTGGAAAATACTTCGACTGCTTCCACACTTCAGTAATATCCTTCAAGATGACTATTTCTGAGTTGCGTTGCGTTCGTTCCTATTGCCACTGATCCTCTTAGGCAATCTGATATCCTACCAAATTTTAAGGATAATGCACCGTGCTACTTCACAAATCATCTACCACTTGCAAAACAGCAAAATATTTCCTATACGACCTGACTTTTGTCAGTAAATCCAGCCGTAATAATTCCTAGCAACTTCTGGAAGTTGATTAACACACTGTATAAATCGCGTCCTTTATCCCCCTACCCCGCCCCGGATAGGATATCAATTTCAGTAAGAGAATACCCACTTTATCCATATAAATGGTGATGAATGTTTTACAATTTCATCTACAAGAAAATCAGAGTTCTTTTGCTTATTGCAATATTTTTTTCCCAAGACAACCTTCAGTTGAGTAAAGCAATGTGTGGAGGTATAACACTGAAGAAGAAAGGATAGATGGATAAAAAGACTACTGGAAGAGGCAACCACTTTCGAACGATAAATTTACCTGTATTTGAAAGGTTGACGAACCACCATTATCAGTGTGAAGTGCCTGCAGCATTTCTAGGTGTCCACGGTAAATGACACTAGAGCGAACGACTACTGCAACAGGTTAGCTGCACTGCATCGTACATTTTACGGTATACTTGTGTTGACCGCATACACACTCGCACATATACATACATATACACACATGCATACTCACGCACACTCATCATCGCAATCGTCGTAGTGCTGTGAATGTTGCGTTTGGCAACCATGAAACGTTTTTTGCTTGGGATGTCACTTTCAGTACTGAGTACTATGCTTTTCGTTTTAATTTCTCTAATTGGCAATCTTTTTTTCTGGCTACACCTAACTTCAATTAAGGAATTTAAAAAGCACTTAGGAAATTGAAGAAAGCTACGTTGCCTATAGATAGAGGCACTATGAATTAAACAAATATTCATGCGTTATTACCAGCATTTTTTCGCTGTTGTAAAAGTTCTTTTTTGTGAAGATATGATCTTTATTTCAAATGAAGAAATTTTCGCTTTGAGCACTTTAGATACCGATGGTTTTCGGCACAACTATGATCAAGAATTGCAGGAATTTTATATCTTCGAAACTATGGAAGCCTAAAACTGAAACTGGTTCCATCCGCGAATGCCGATAACAACAGATTAACAATACCTCTTCTAACCTGATTGATCATAGTTCAGGATATTTACAGCAAACTAATCAAGAAAACATTCAACAATTCAACGATGACGTTACATTGCTTAAAGTTAACTCACAACATTAATACATATCAGAAAAATTGTTTGAAACTAATTCACTTTCTCATTTTTGATTGGTATCTCCCCGGGATTTGCAATGATTTAAATTTTTTCCACCTGCATTTTTCATTTGCCGTTGTAATTCATGACTTAGCACATTATTCCTTAATTTTATTCTAATTTCAAAAGACATGCACCAAAACAGCAAGGTGATAACAAATGAAATCAGTTTTTAGTGCGATGTTTTGAATCATATTATTGTCAACATGACCTGAATTGCAAATAATGATTTTACCGCAAGTAAGTTGACAAGCACATGTATTTGACTTGTCCACAAATAAATTCCAGATAAATGTGGAAGAAGTTCGAGTGAGGTGAATTAAAGAAAGCGTGGAACCATGTTTGCCTTTGGCCTTCACAAATTTCCTATCACAGTTCATCATCTATTGCTCCTTTTGTCAGTGGTTCAACGATCACCGATTTCGTTATCGGCCCGCCCACTATATCAGTCGGGCTGATAACAAATACAGGTAGTATTTCAGTCTTTCAAAATTCATCATTTTCCTTGTTGCTCTTCTCTGTTACGTCGCGTTGCACTCCAATTAGCCCTCAGTTTGTTTCACCCTCGTCACATCCATTATTTACTGGCGGTGTAACCAGCAGCACCACCACCTCGCCCTATCACTGTACACTGGTAAGTCGACGTCCACCGATAAACTACCTCGGCAGTATTACATCCCAAAGTCCCTAGTATATGGGATAGTATTAGCAATTACCCACCACCATCCCTTATTACGCAACCCCTTAACCTCTTACTGTGCGTCTTGAAGCGGCAAACTTTTGGCACCCATCCAAAGCACGGAAGTACTGTTTTAGTCAGGAATGATTTGATGTTGTGGGTTGGAGTGCGGGTTTGTCACTGAAGTTTGGCTGAGTTTTCGCCCGTATCTGTGTAATATTTTGCAGTTTAGCTTTCAGCCACGCGGTGGTTCTAGGCCCATACCGGTGTCTCAGATGGTAGCACAGGAGCAGGTTCTTGCTGCACCGAGAATAAATGTTCAGCGATTTGTTGAAATTATCACCTCACCCATATTTCCGGAGCAGGAATCTAAGGAATGGGTTCTACAACATCAGAATTTCGCTGTACAGGTAATTCTCAGTCTCTTGTTATCAGAAGAACGTTTTTAAAATTAATGTCAATGTATTCAGTTTATTGGAGCTGTCAAAGAGACCGGTTAATACTCGCCTTTATATTTCAGATCGGAGTGGAACATAGGAATATAGCACTTAAACCTCTAATTTCGCAGCTCGTTAACAGTTATTAGGAAGTTTATTGCTGGAGACTACATTTTTTTCGGATTACGCAAACTAACTGTTAATATACGACATATTTTAGGCGTGCTTTGCCTACGTTTTTGTTATCTTTGGAATAAAATATGTTGTCATGCGAAATCGGGCACCTTTTGATTTGACACTGCCACTGAACATTTGGAATGCGCTCCTTGCACTGTTCAGCATTATGGGGACCGTTATGCTTTTTCCAGAATTTATTGGGACTATTCAGAATAATGGTTTTCAAGGTTTTTTCTCATAATTATTATAGCTTGAAACGTTGTTGGAATATTTCCTTTAACAATTCTTAAATATTTTGACAAATTTGGGTATTATCGTTGTTTCGCGAAGCCACAAAGTATGGAAATTATCTGGTGCATGGGATTCAATTAAAATGCTACATTGTTTTCTTGTTTTATGTTTGCAGCTTCTTACTGTAAGGTTTATGGTTTCACCAAGGGATCAAACGGTTTCTGGGGTTGGCTGTTCATTGTATCAAAGCTATTCGAATTGGCTGATACGGTATTCTTAGTTTTGCGGAAGAAACCACTTATGTTTCTTCACTGGTACCACCACATTCTCACACTCATTTATGCTTTTTACTCCTATCCGCACACTCCTGCATTTAACCGTTGGGGCATTTTCATGAATTTCTTCGTACATGCTTTTATGTACAGGTATGTCGTGTACGTTTGTTTTTTGTGGTTTGTTTTTTAAGATCTTATATCAATAAAGATCTTAAAAAAATATAGTTGATATATATATATATATATATATCAGCTATATTGCCGTATTTATTTCATCATATTTTTAGCTACTACTTTCTCTGTTCCATGAAAATGCGAATTCCACGTGGTGTCGCTGTGTTCATAACATCACTTCAAATTCTACAATTTGTACTCAGTGTATTGATACTTGCACACCTTGGAATATTAATTTATGTCAGGAAGGTTTGTTACTTTTGGTTCTTTCCAGTTTTTCAAATTCAAAAGACTTTTTGGTGTAGGTTTACATCCCGTGTTTTTTGGACATTTTTCCAAATTTGAAGGAGATTTTTAGATCGACTGTGATTTCGATGACAGTATTTTCAAATTGGCGCTCTTCATGGATGTTACTTATTTGATTCTTTTCGTCAACTTTTTCTGCAAAGCTTATGTATTCGGTGGTGGTAAATCGAAATACAAAATTGACAAAAAGAAGCAGTAAAATGCTAGCTGCGTTTTTCTAGTGTTACCTGATTGCACCTGAACTAATGAATCCTCTGAGCTAACCATTTTCTTTGCAAGCTCTAGTTTTTTTTCTCAACACAAATATGCAATCATTATGTAAACCATTAGGAAAATTGTTCCCCTTATATTAAATATTGGTTGTGCTGAATTTCTGCTCTTCTGTAATATTGCCTTGTGATCATTTGTTAATTCCTCTTCCATTTGCAGCCTTTTTTTTCACTTGAACGTTCGTTCATATTGTACTTCTACATCCTACAGGTATATGGTACAAACAGGGTATGTGATATGATACGCTTATTCAATTCTTTATTTTTTTAAAACTTTTTACACAAAGGTCATCCAAAATATGGCCATAAACTGTCTTCAAAAATCATCTCTTTGTTAGCATTCCTTTCGGAATTCGATATTACTTGTAGCCAGCCTTGGCAACTGAAATCTCCATCTTGATATTCATGAAAATCACGTATATTTTTTATAGATGAATAAAAAAAGTGAACGTCCAGTGTCGGATCCTAATCAGTATTAGCATATATCCATATTGGAACATTATTTCTTTAAATGTTATCAACACTGGTGTTCATAGTTGTCAGGTATTGTTCTAGTAGCAAATAAATTGTTATGTTACAGTCATGTATTATAAAATCAAAAATATTAAATTTATAAATCTTTTAGACCACAACTAAACATTTTAAATTAAAACTAAAAAACGAACCTAATAAGTAATTCAAAGATCAGCATTTTCAATACTCCAAAGAAGTCAATTCTAAAACAATAGACATAAATCCATAATTAGCGCCACAAATCTCAGAGCACTCACTGCCCATAAAACAAACCGCAACAAGGAAAATTAAATGAAACTTTAGTAAATATCTCATTTAAAGCATCAATTTTAATAAAATCCATAAAACAAATCGCAACAAGGAAAATTTATACAGCAATATAGCAATATGTATATATATATATTCTGAAGCCGTTTGAAATAATCATGAAATATATTGAATGGGTTAGTGACTGAATTCTTCTATAGCTCTATCGTAATTTGCTGGCGTTATGTCCACGTTGCTATTGTTATTACTGTCATACGTATTGTTCGTTGTTCTACTTTTTCGTCATTTACCTGTAAATAGTTGCAGAAGAATTTCAATACATCTGTAAATAGGAGCTGCAGTCAGTAGTGTAAAGAGTGAAGATTTGGTAGGATAAAAAAGATTTCTCGACTTGGAGGTCACAGAAATCGTCAGGAGTGTGAAGAGCTTGTTGCCTTTTCTGCAAGCGAATCGAAAATGTAGAAAATTTCTGGCCTTTCCTAGATTCTTCAGCATACGGGATGCTACATTGTTGGTCGCTTTAAAGCTCTCAATACAGTTATTAGGAAAGGGGGGGAGGGAATGAGCTAATTAACGTTGACAAGCAGGCAAGTCTGGATAGTTAAAATGGTTGTGGACGGATCCCTTTCTTAATATGGGACTGCCTGATGAATGTAAGCGGTTTTGCACTCCAAAGTTAACGAATGACGTCGAGCTGCGGTGGTCAGCTCGAAGTTATTCGTTAACTTTACAGTTATTCGTTAACTTTATAAATACTACGTTAATTAGTTATCCTGGAGAACTTACAAAGATAGTTGTGATAGCCATTCCACTGTTTTTTAAAATTTCTTTGCAGCATGAAACATTTGTTGGCTGCTATATCAGGAAGATTAGGTAGCTTTGCTTATGGAGCGGAGAATATAATCAAGAAACAGATTTCGAGAAAAATCTGTTTCCTTGATGGAGTTTCTTATCTTTTGATGACTACTAAAAAATCTGGAATCTAGTCATAGAATCTTGATACTTGAAGAAATTTCAATCCATCTAAAAGCCAAAATGAAGGAATAAATTCAGGGAATAAATTTTGTGGTATAATATCTAATTTATCAATTGCCATATTTTATCTAATTTATCTAATTTATCACTATTTTATCTAATTTATTTTTATCTAATTTATCATATTTTATCTAATTTATCACTTCCAATAAATGGGAGCTAATAAATAGCGGATTTATATATAGTTACCCTTGAAGGGATTAGGAAAGAAATATAATTTTGGCTTTTAAATGGGCTGAAAAAAAAAACCTAACTGTTCAGTATAGACAAGGAACGATTTCATTATAACATGGGAATGAAATGACACTATCACGATGTATTGAAGACCATAATGATCCATTTCCATTGCAGCACTCAATCATGCGATGGTACAAACAAACATAGGAAATGGCGTAGCTAAATTTAATGACAACAATAATTCTTCCTGAGAAATTGATTCTGAGTTAACAGAATATTTCTGAGCTTAACCGATTGACAGTTAATTTAGAAGTTTTGCTTGATTTATAAGTGATATCTGATGAATTCGGGATAGTGGTTTTTCTGCACTTGTCTCTTAATCCTCGTAAGTTACCGTTTTTTATATATTCGTCTACAGTGACACAGGACACAGGAAATTCATAAGTAAGCAACGTATTAAATAAGAACACAATCATAAGTAAGCAACATAGCAACATATCAAGTAAGCAACACTCCAATAAGTCATACAACTGGCGACCATCTGAAAACTTCAGCAACTATTATCCGTAAAATTTTTTTTCTAGTGTTGACCGTATTGATCAAGATTTTTGCAGTTTAAACATTCGATTGTATAAAATATATAAATTTGGGATAAATTAAAACATTTCAAATAAATTAAAACATTTCAGTGCATCGACTCATAATAAGTGAAAATTAGACCCAGTGAGACATTTTCGATTATTTGTGATACAAATTAAAAACGATGACAAGAATATAGTAATGTCAGAAAATTTGAAAATAATAAAATTATTAGACAAAGCGAATCTCCAACTTCATAGAAATAAACAAAACAGCAAAAATGAAAAATACACCAGCCAATGTAATCAACTTCTTGACATTATCGTAACTTTTTGGTATAAGTTTAAAATAAATAAAAATTCAACTATGCTACTAGATAAAGCATTCATTTCAAACCTATTTATTAAAGGTAAATTAATGCAGCGAAACAGGAAGGAATACAAACTTCTGATGACACCGAAAGTGCTAATAACTGGAGGAAAATACTCAGAAGAACCTGTGAAAAAGTGAAAATGAACATATCTGTTAAAGAACAAGGAAAAGAAGCACTGAAAAGCAAAAAAGTTTATCTGTGACATTCATTAATTGTTTCCATATGTATAGAAGATGAAGCATATGCATTCCCCTACATAGCAGTCAACTTCATCATAATTTAATTTGAGATAAAGGCAATTATGTAAAGTCCGTCACTCATCGTTTGATAAACATTCCATTACTTATCTCCTTCCCTAACATTATTATTATTTCTGTTACCAGTACATGAAAAGCATTCGTTTTCCCCCTTTCTTCCTCTTTCACATTTTCTACTCTCTTTCTTAACCTCTCTAATCCTATCTCCTTTCATGTCATCCAAAATGAGTGCAGGTGGAAGTGAACCTAATGGTATCTCATTTCCAATTTCAATTAGAAACTTTTATAAGCTTTTAACAGATGAACATCGCCTTCCCATCAATTAGTCACTTCAAATAACTAGGAATATAAAATATTTATGAAGACAGGTGTTATTTGACTTTGGCTGTCTAAATCTGTTGCTTACTTTCTCACCCATCCATAAAATTCAGAAGCTGGATGAGTTAGCAGTTTTAAAAATTATAATAAGCGAATTCGACAGAACAAATTAAAGCTAAACGCTTTTCGATGTTTCATTCTTTAAAGTGACCCGAAATTTTATTTAGTCCCAATTAAACAAAAAACATTTTACTTCTAACATGACAAGAAAGAAACTTAAGATTCTATTTTGCTGTTCATTAAACATGTAAAGCCAAAGTCTGCCATTTAATCTTTTTTAAATTTTCTAATGACGAACTGCGTATAGTATATAGTATTAGACACGTTCCTTTGTCATATATTTTGAAAAGTAGAGTCAAAGTGACTCGTAAATTATGTCGAGTAATTATGAAATTATTTGAAAGTCAAGGTGAAAGTTAGACAATAAAAATTTTTGAAATAGTTTTTTAAAAAGACATTATATTGCTTAAAAGCTGAAACTTGTGGATGAGAAGTTTCTTTACAATAACTTTCTTTCTTCACCTATGATAAGTTATAACTAGTAAATAACAAGTAAATAAAACTTAAATGAATTTTTGTAAGTCATAGTAGAATGAAAAACAAATAGTGGAGCTATTTCACTTATTTGAACGATATAGTGGGGAAGAAATATTGAACAATTGGCGAGAGAAGAGAAAAAAAATGAAACATCTTTCAGCGTCCAGTAAAGAGAATCCATCAGCGTTTGAAAAATGCCCATTTTTTGCTATAGTCACCAGCATTAAAGATAATCTCTCTCAACACCTGAATATGACAAATATGTTGACAACCTGGGAAACAGGTTTTTGTCAGGTGAAATTCTAAAATAAGATTGGGAAATAAATTCATTCACTAGGTATTATAATCTAATGCTTCCAATGATTTAATTAAATTTTGTGAATTTTTCGATCAATAAAATAGCAATAGCATAAAATCTCAAATTCATTTATTATAAATAAGCAAATTCTACAAAAAGGAAATTCATTTTTGAAATTGCTTTTAACTTAACATTATGATGTTAAAGTTTATTATAATTAGAACTATGATGTAGTGCTACATAAATAGTAAAATTCAATTCCTAGCAGCTTTTCTCAACAACCTTTTCAAATAATTTTTAAATAAACGCATTCGTTATTTAATAGAATATTTCGTTAAAAGTATTAGAAACATTTAAATAATTATTTCTTCATTTTTTCAAATTATAACACCGTTGCTTTACCCAGTTATCTTTATTTCGCTTCAAATTATCTTATTGAATGGTAAAAAACACTCTGTCATTATAGAATATTGGAAGAAGTGTCACAAAATACATTATACATTCTGCGCATTGCTTTTGACATTACTTACCCCTAAGACAATTTGTTAATTTTATTTCTTTCACGATACGCTGGTCCACCTCAAATAACTGCACGATTTTGTTTACTACATAACGCATAAATAATTTTGTATGAAAACCAAATTTTTCCAGACAAATTCAAGATCGACTTGTTGAACCAACCATATTTATTTATTTCCTCTAATCCTTAATATCACTAATTAGTCACTAAGTTCTCACAAATAGTAATAACTTTTATTAGCCAGAGATTGTTCAAAATTTGAATTGTAATGAAACCTCTTAACTTCATCATTCCACATTTTCTATATAAAGTAGTAGCTTTAGATCACAAACTTAAGTTATTAAAAAAGAAGCATTTAAGTGGGTACATCAAGTCAAGATTCATCAATTTAGCATAACAATAAAATACAAGCATCGCTGAGACAAGTAAATATAATTTCCACATTTACATACATACACAAAGATTAAATGACAAAAGTTATATAAATATACTGCAGATTAAAAATGATCACATGAAAATGTATGAGGTAATTGTCACAAACCACAAAGTAAAGGGAAGAAAATAAAGTAATGGATATGTTATATTCTAATAAAAATTTTCAAAAATTTTTTGCAAAAAAAAAATTAGTTCCTGCAAACAAAAACATGCGAATAGTGAAATCAGCATCAACTTTACAATAAATAAATAAATAAATGAAATATTTTTTATATTGGACAGGCCCGCAACGCACTTATACTTAATATATACTTTTTACGATACAGCGATAAACAACAGTATTCATCTGGTAAATACACAACTTGTAGAAGTTTACAAATAACTTCGTCGTTATGACACGTTTGTTCTTAATTTGGGACCGAATTTCAAAAGTTTTGAACTGCATCAGTTCAATCAAGTTGTCTCATTTAAATCATGATGGGGAGGAATTGAAATTAATCATACCTTTTAATTTGCATTCTTTAACAAGCATAAATCATTGCGTCATTGTATACACAATGGCAATATATCAAACAACTCCCGTTGAGCAAGTTTTACAGATGTTAGTTATCACAGTTAAAGTTCAATTTCAAGCCACTTACTATCAATCTTTGGCTTATTTCTTTTCTGCTATTTTTCACAGACATACTAAATACAGTTATCTTTATTTCGACAATTATTTCATAGGACGCAGATGGTACGCATGTAAATACGTATGAAATATACACCAACCATCTTATTCAGTAATTAACTGAACAAAATCTGACAATTTCAAACTCAGTAACAGTCACTGGTAGCTCAAATAAGTGATGTACGCATTAGATATCTTAGAAATCAGCAACTAACTTGACAAGACTTACAGGCTTACATTAATTAGCAGCGATACAGTTTGAAAGATATTAAACATATGTTGCAGTGGCAATTAACGTTTTTTTCTTCTTGACTAATGAAGGAGCGAAGATCAATTACTGAGCGCAGGTAATCACAGAAAAGTGGAATAGGGTCAATCAATGGTCTAGCAAGCGGTTGGATAAAAAAAAGTCAACTGACTGAAATCGCTTCCTTATACTCTGTTAAGAAATACTCCCACAGCGCGTATTATAAAAGCCATCAAAAGAGCGATGAAAGCAAAAGTTGATGTAATGTTGCATAGCCATTTCCAGCGTAGCAATTTTTCAGAGCATTTTCTGATGTGCTCAGATAATGAACAATTACTGGAAACTAAAGCATCATGAATGCATTGATGTCCACAGCATATCCTCTTCCTCTTAACTGATGATGTCAACCTGCAAACATATCTTTATAATTATTAAATACTCGCAACTTCATTTTAATAAAAAAAATCAGGACATCACAAGTGGTTAAAATCATAACAAACCGTTTCGGAAATCTGACTAGCCGTAGATTTTCTCGATACAATGAATAACTTGAAAGGGTGTAGAATCGAAACTTCATTATTTTTTTTGCCTTTCTTGGTTTCATTTTTAACAGCCATCTTTTTCCTGGAGTAGCACTCACTGCACTAGTCAATTAATAAACATGTGACAACTGTATATATTATGCATCGGCAGTAAATTATTGCTATAAGCGTAACAACGACCCATTATTATTTAAAAATAATTAAGTGCATTACCGTCTCATAGCAAATGATATATTGCTAGCCACTACAATGACATACCTTCCAGAACAATTCAAAGTTTTTTGTCTACACAGACGAAGAAATTGTTCAGTAAAAGAGCAAATAATAACAGGAAATAACTGTTTAATTAATTATTCCATTATCGTTTTTTTTTATTAAATATTTTACACTACGAGCAACATGAAATTCAGAAAAAGAAAACTAACCGTGAGTATGCACTTCCGGTGGTTTTGTTGACTCAGAATATCTTGCCAACTTTATAACTTCTTCATGACAACTGTAACGAATGAAAGGATAAAGGATAGACATGTCGATGTGAAAAAACGATGAATATGGCAACAAATAATGTATGTAAATTTAATGATGAAAAGAATGTAGTATCATTCCACCTATCATATCATTCATATCAAAATTGAGGGAATTCTTATGAGAGAAATTATGAGGGACTTCTTAAATCTTTTGAATGTCTCCTAATGGTTCAGCCACGAATGTTAGCACTTTTTTGTGACTAATATCTTTACATACTTTTACGGTGCCACTATAAGCATATTCTTGTGCCTTATCATACGGTTGCAATTTTTCTAACAAAATGTTTTCCCATCTATTATGCACTTGTTTTGTTTTCTCTTATCCACCACCTCTGCTCACTTTCACGATGATAGTAAAGGTGAAAAGCCGAACAGCAATTCACCTAGACGTGTATGATGATGATATGCTTGGTTGTCTCCAGAATGCACATCGCTCTAATAATTGTTTCGAGATGTTGAAGGGAGTTTCTTTAAGACCATTTGCTAATCTTTCACAAGATCCTTCCATCATAAGTGAATTCGTTAGATCACTGACTAAAATGAAGGTTAGCATGGAATCTCATTTCGTTTCATTCCCTCATCTCTGTTTAATGGATGAAACTTAATATCCACAGAAGGCTCTTTCGACGAAAATTTCAAGTGATTTAGATAGACGAAATATCTACATTTCAAATTTCTAGTATTCTAACAAAAATGTTATTCTGCATTAAAAAGACATACTTCCCGTTATAACTGTTGAAAAAGACCGAGTGAACAAATTGCAGTTTTTAGAAGATTGGAAACACTGCGGTGCTATCGTTTCCGACCTGCAATAATTGGAACTTATAAAATCATAATTAAATAATATATAAGAATATTTATAGATTATAATTGTTCATAACTTTTTTCTAATCTATATTTTGTCAATAATTAATGTAAGGCCGTAAAAGATTATAAGTGACACTTTCTGCGAAAGCAAGATTTGAGAAAAAAATTACAAAGATTAACATTAATAAGAAAACCTCATGATCATTACTGGAATTTTGCTGCTGCTATAACTTTTTCCATCAACACTATTTCCTTCATAACAAGAGACAGGCGTCACAGAAACGGAACTTTGACGTGATGTATCACTTTGGTTGATTGTCATCCAATTCTTGGCATCCCCATAAATTTGCTTAAAATATGGATTCCATACTTGATCTTTAAACTTCTGCAGTACAACGTGATCATTTTCATCAAAATTCAATCGGTTATTTCTGGAGCTTCCCGTTACCCTCTCGCTCAAATACTGATATTGCAAGTTGCTATTGGTAGCGATGCGTTGTGTAAACGATGATCCTTCCTCAAAACCAATCTTACTTTTTCTACCCAAATGGTCAGTATTGTGATTGATTCCAACTACTGTTGACAATTTGCAATGTTGATACGGTATATTATTACAGATAAAAAATTTCGCAACTGTATTAACGGTAATAGTGGAAGTTCCTGAGATAATAGCATGGCTTGCAGCATACGAAGAATCTTCTTGAATACATGACCCACTAGGAGTTGATAATGAAGACTGGCATAAATCAAGTGAACACTGCTGACGTAAAAAATTCAAAGCAAATAAATTAAGTGCGAGGTGGTTTTGTTGGGACACATGCTTGAATAACATCTCTGAATCTACGGTTGATTGGCTTTTCCTTTTACCAAACTTCGAGCTTTGGGATAAACGAGTGTGCCCCCATTGGAAGTTGTTATCACTCTTCCAAGCGCGCTGCGGGCTCGTACATTTTTTGAATGTCCTGATGAAAGTCTGAAAAGAAATGAGAGATTTTAAGAGTACTTTGATTAGAGTTAACTACTGATGATTATTTTGAAAAACACTTCTTTCGGTATGTAACTTGTTTATAAGTCATTGCCCATACGACTTGCTGTTTACAACATGCCTAAATCATATTTTACTGTTCTTTGAAAATGCAGGATGTGTCACAAGCCGTTGGCATGTAACCAACGTTGGATATTTTAAAAGTAATAAAAAAAGTAGTAATAACCTAGACAGTGAGGAATTTCTAGACATCGACCAATTTGAAATAGGAAATCGGCCGGTTTGATTTGAATCTCGAAGCACTGGAATTTTTGAAATATCAACAATAAAATTTTGTTCCTGCTCTTCGTCACAGAGTGGAAGATTGACAGTGTTCTGAAATTTCTAGAAAGTCGAAAGAAATGTTTATATTTTTTGTATGGAATGATATGTTTTCAAAAACGATTATACCTGTAAATCAGCTTCGACTTCTGAAGTTTCAAATAATTTTGTTCGCCTTTCTAGTTTTTCCAGTGAGGTGAACGTTAATACATTTTCACCACAAAATCGCAGAACCTACGAACATCCATAAAATGATGAGGATAATAAAGAAATTATTCCAAGTTTACAATTTGTTTGCAAAGTTTACTCCAAATAAAATCTGTAATTTCGCTAGCAATTTTCGAAAAACTAAGCATATTTCAACAAACTCACTTCTTCCAAGATTATAGCGCCAGTTTCGTCTGGAAAACTTGTGGATCTTAACTGATCACATTTTGATTGTGTGTTCAATTGTTGTCGTAATCTTGTCAAACACATTCGCTCATAGTTACATATAGGTCGTTTCATGCCAGGTATTGATACCTATAACTGCCATCATCTATTCTATATAACTTGGATGACATTTCAGTGAAAATAAAAAACCAGGTTAAAAAATGAAATCAACTTATATATGTCTGAATTATTTGATTAATGAATTCTTTCTTGTTTCTTTTTTTTTTTTGAATTTTTGCTACAAGTAAATATTTTTAGTCATGTAATATCCACTTGCAAAAATGCCTTTCTTACCGGTCGATTGTTAAGAAGATCTTGAGCAACAGAATCAACGTTAGTCGAGACATCACTGACGCCTAACCCGGAATCAGTACCACCTGAACGACATAAGTCATCGGATATGGTGCTTTTGGGGCGATTTTGTCCAACTTTCAAAAGTTTCCAAGTATCCTCATCTTCATCCCAATATGCTCGCTCGCGTAAATGATCACGAACATCTTGTGGCACAAAATTTTCCACAATCAGCAACCTATACGAGATAATGACATCGAAAACACAAATATTTTAATTCTAGTTTGAATAAAGTATGATTAAAGAACATTCATCCACAATATATAAAACGATTCATTGCTAACACATCAGTTGAAAACTTTACTTGAGTTTTAATTCTTTATTAATTTCCGTAACCGAGTTTTCCAAGTCTTGCCTTTCCTGTGAATGACTTGCCGAGGCGTCACTGATTTCCGAACGAACCTAAACAACTCATTTTTAGATTTATTCTTTAGTAACCCAATTTCCACTCTAAGACTTAAATAAACCTCGTAACCATGGGTTAAGAAGGAAAAAACATACCTGCTGAAGCTTGGAGTATAACTTTTTCAGCTTCCTTGTTTTTATTTCAACTTCTTGCCTCAAATTGCTGAATGTTTCATGTATTTCTGCTGTATTATCTTCCTGTGCTTCCAACTGTTGCAAAATTTCGCGTTCCTTCCTCTTAAATACATCTTTTATTTTTTACAATATTACATTCATACACTCATAAATCAAGTGATCAAAATCATTTCATTAGCTTGCTATAAACTTATCTCTAAGTGAATATTTGAGACCTTTTGTTCAGCTAATTGTCTTCTCCGCTGTTCCAACAATTTTTGCTGTTCACGAGTTTTATCCAATAAACTGCCATCACCAGAAAGAAGTTTACTTTGCATGGCTCGAATCTTCGCAGCTACAGCAATTTGTGCTTCACGCTCCCTTTCCAATTGTTCAGCCCTTTCTTCCAGATCAGCAAGTATTTTGCGCTTTTCCTTCAAAGCCATAATTTAAGCTTTTGTTTCTAATAAAAAATGCATCCAGTTTATATTGCATGATTGTTGTTATGCTTAAGCAGCAAGTAAAAGAACTTAATTGTTACCTCTGCAATAATGTTCGAATTAGAGATAATTGATTGTCTTTCATCTTCCAAACGCCTCTGTTGTTCATTAAGATATTCTTCACTTGGAACAACTGCAAAATTATCTCCTTAGATGTGACTTATCATTAAATAAAATATCTGCTAAGGAAATTTTGCATTTTTCTACCAACCTTCATCATCACTTTTGTTCTTTCTGCCCACATATACCTTCTTTTCCTTTTTAACAACGCGTTTTTCCAAAATTTCTCGAAGCCTTGCAATCTCATCCTTAACAGAATACGTTGCTATACTAAGAATTAAATGAAATTAATAAAACTGGGAAATAAAACTAAAGACAATTCAAAGACCGTAATTTAGCAATACAATATTTTCCTGAAGTATTAGTGCACAAGAATGTAGTGTGATACTAAGAAAAACCTGAAATTCGCGAAGAAGTGCATCTTTGGGATCTTCGTTAATCCTCGGCTGATTATTGATTTTTTTAGCACGATTTGCATATCTCAAGGTTGACAAAGTTTCCTCGTAATTGTATGATGCCGGCCCAATATTAGCAACCATCACAGTTCGCGAATTACCACCTAATGAATCTGAAGGCAATTCTTTACAAACGTGATTCATATTAACGGAATTGACTGTTACCAACATAATCTGTAACCTGATTGCACATATATGTATATATAAAAAGCTTCAAACAATTGCATTCATATATATGTATATATAAAAAGCTTCAAACAATTGCATTTATTTCAACAGCGCTATTTTTTGGCACTCCAACGATTGTGATGATTTTCATCATGATAGAATCATTTTAACATATTAAAATAACTAAGTTACCTTGCAACAAACGTGTTAGTTTCGAATCTCTGTATGGCACATGAGTACTTTTTCCATCAATCAGTGCTGATATGACATTGCCAAGAGCAGAAAGAGACAAGTTGATTTTTGTTGCTTCCTTGAAGCGCTTGCCATGCGATCCCGTTTTTGACTGACGCTCACTGCCTGCCAAGTCTACAAGATTTAATCGCCCAACTCTAAAAAAAGGACTCCTTGCTAGTTATATACAAGCTTCCATAATGCTGTGTCCATCTTTTCCATGCACAATTCAAAATTCAACTATTCACCTTATGTGATTCTGACCATCCAAACCAGATTCACTGCATTCAACAGTTACTATGAAAATTGCATGTGAACGGCTACTATGTTCGTTCATGTTTGTTCTCCTGAAAATTGAACATTTCAGTTAAGTGTGAAATGAAGCGCAACGGAATATTTCCTTTCTCATTTTCTAAAAGAGAACAACATAAATGTATCACTTTCAATATGATGACATCCAAATTAAAACGCACTTCTTACTTCCGTACAAAATGTGTCGAAGGAAAAAAAAGTGCTATACGAACCCGACCGTACGATTTGCATGGCCAACAGCCATAACATGTTCAATTTCTTCCACAGATTTTGTTACAAATGATGAAAGATCTTTTACATAAACACCAACATCCGGACGCTCCCGTAATTCTAAACGTATTTTCGGATCTCTGCTCAATAAGTCACGAATTTCTTCCTAAAATTTAAAAATAAAAGAAAGATAACTGATTAAATCTTTATCTAGTATAATCCTCTGTTATTTCTGACTAATACCATTAATTTTTTAATATAATTTACGAAATAAGCATATGTGCGTTAAAATTCTTCATGGCCATTATTTTTAAAGTAAATACAGTTTGCTAGGAGATGACTGCACTCAGTCAGTCTTTTGGAATTACTGTACAAGTTATTTATTTAATAAAAGATTCTCGCTGCAGAAATGTTCGAAAAATAAATGAAGAGAAATGCTAAAAACCTGATAAATTTCTAAATAGCTTGCTCGCACGAGGTATTGCTGATTCCGTGACTGCGCTATATGCTGGAAAATATGATGGTATGCGTTCGGTATGACGCCACGTAATTCAGGATCCTCAGGAACACCTAAGCAAAGCACATGTAAAATCAGATCTAAACGAGAATAGATATTGCACATTTTTTTTCTGTGACATTTTGAATAAAAATATTTCAGTCCCCAATTAACTAAAGCAACCAACTACTCTGATACGATAGATATAATGGCACAGCGCTAAGTTTGTGTGCGAGACAGAATAAAGGGACTACTGTTTTATATATATATATATACATATATATATTATCCAATAGTCATATACAGTATTTTGTTGGAGCGTAGAACATTGACTGCCTAGCTTGATATTTTCATAAGAAAAAAAAAACTTGGAGTATATTGTATTAGCATCCCTTTATTACATTCCTACTTTTCAAGGCGTTCAACATATTACTAGAATATTCAGGAAGTCTGTTCCAACTAATAGTAATTATGTTGCAAGTTTCAAGAAAATCTACCCTCCATTGTAAATGTTTTTCCCGTTCCTGTCTGACCATATGCAAAAATCGTTCCATTGAATCCTTCAAGTACAGAATCGACAAGATGGCGAAATGTTTCGTCATAAAGATCGAGCTGTTTAGACCTTAAAAGTGTATTATAAAAACTTGAAGGATATCTCATTGAGAGCAATTTTTGGAGCAATCTTTCAATATCTCATTGAGAGCAATTTTTAGAAGCTGGAAAGCAAAAACCCATCTTTTCATTTTCGATCTTAATATTTCTCTCCAGAACTTATGAGATGATTTGCATTCATTATAAGGACTTTGAATTTTAAATAAACATTGTGTTATGGAAATTTTCATAGTAAATGCTTACTGTGGATCATAAACTGAATCAAATGTGAATACTTTTGAAGGTTCGTTTGATTCTTTTGGGTTGTGTAATTCAATTACACCACGGTTTGTTTGAATATCAACAATACTAAAATTAATAGAAACTAAGTACTAAAAGCGAAAGATCTTAAAAGTAGTGAAATTCGCATCAAAAAGCAGTAAGGAATTAAATCACTGATATGGAGGAATAGTATTCAGAAACAAATTTTAATTGTACGTATATTCTTCAGTTTATTCATCAAGGCTATAGAATATCAGGTAAATTAGTTTATTTTTTTCAAACTAATTGGTAATTACGTACCTTTGATGACCATTAGATATTTCAGAAGCGGATAATGGACGACAACGAATGACTACTTTAACTGTCTCTGATTTCTCGGTGGAGGAACGTGGTCTAAACGGTGCGAACACCATAATCGCCCAAGAATCGCTAAACTTTTGATTTAGCTAGAATTAATTAGGCTGATAGCAGTTCGCAATAAACTACAGTAACGTTTTCGTAGCCAAGAAAAAAAAAAGGTGAATTAATGACTTCTATGCGCTTTGAGAAGTAATGATACGCAAAAAGCAGACAACCAACTTTGGTTTACAATTAAGTTAGAAAAAGCTCAACCAGGGGGCCATCACAGAAAAGAAATGTTTTTCGTGAAGAAGCTGAGCCATTGAAAGAGTAAAAGCGGCTCCTTCAACAGAGACAAAAAAGCGAAAATTTTTTTGTTGCTAGTTAGACTATTATTACCATGGAAACTTCCCGATACGCAGCTTTCTACCAAGATTGTCTTTCTCCTCCTTTCCCAATTTTCTAGTTAATTTCAAAGCTTACTAATTTTCTGTTGTCTTTATTGTCTTTCTACTGCATCACAACATGAAACCAAATCCTGAATCACGTCAGTTGTAAATTTTTAAATAAAATTTTAGGAAAATAATGAATTTTTAAGATGCTTCTAAGTTTATGCATTGGTTATTTTTCCCTACTTTAGAACGTTTTGTTTCTACTATTGCTCTCACAGAGTTAATATTACAGCTAGATGGAGCTTAAATTTATTATTTATTATGACCCCTTTCCTTTCTTGCCCCTTTCCCTCGCCTTATATTAATATCAATAAAAAATTTAATTTGTTTTAGCATTTATCTTTTAATTTATTGCATACATCTTTTTTTTCAAATTTTCATAGTGCGAAAAAATGGCAAACTTATTCTACCATTAATTCAAAATTTCTGAATATCTCAAGCATTTTAAACATTTCAAAATGGACTTCAAAAAAACCTCATTTCGGGCCAAGCTCTCACTACGGATCGGACCCAAATTAGAGCTGTTAGTCACTATTGGAAGATAAACGTCATAATAACTACACCAAAAGAAGTAGATAGAATTTGTTTCCCATCTGTTCCATTAGATCTCACATTTCAGCAAGCGATAATTACAAGTAAAAATGCGACTACTCGGTCAATTCGGTAGAGAATAGTATCTGTGAGTGATGAAAGTGATGGACTGAAAATGAAACCAAGAAGGACCCGTCATAGTTATACATGGTGTGTGTGATCGTATGTTGATATCACTAAGAAATGAATCAAAAAATTTAAGCAATATTAATCTTTACATGCATTGCTACAATCAAGCGATTATTTCATTACCTTATTTCATGGCTAACTGAATCAGTGAAGTCAGCAATGTCAGCAAATCAACAATTTAAATGTTTACCAGCTCCGAAACATGTAAATTCTTATATTCCTTCGTTATTTAATTACTACAGTTTGATGGAACCTTTTCGTTTCATAACTCCTAAAAGCAATGTGCAATGATCACATGTCTGTATGTTTTATCAATTATATCACGATGTATATTCAATTAGGATAATAGGACAGTAATGGATATTATTGTCGACGTTTAGAAAACATCTATCATTTTTGAATTTATTAAAAAACGAACTTATCTGAAAGATGTACGATATTTTTGACTTAATCATGTTGGATTTAATATTGAAATTACACTGCTATCGCTAGAAGAAATATTTAATAGATCCAAAAGTTTGTACAAGGAGGATGGTAATTTAATAGAATGCAGGCGTACCTAAATTTCCTATGTAACCGTTATATTGGCTTTTCGATTGCTCTAAAATTAATAAATACACGGAAATGTGAAATATTTTTCTTGCTATTTCAAATCATTGCTTTTTTATCAAGAGGTAGTGACACAGTTGCTAATGAAGGCATTTGGGAAGAGCATAGCATCAGAAAACTTTTTTGAATTTATGTCAAATAGATTATTCAAAAATATGAACCAATGTAGACTGCAATATAGTGAGGGGCAAATATCACTGAAAAACATTAAAATAATGCTTTTTCGCTTGAAGCAGACAGATTTACCTTGGCCACTGTTGTTTGCAGTGGTTCAATAATTTGCTAAGTGAATAAAAAAATAATGCAATCAATAGTTTAGGGGTAAAACAACGCAGTATTCTGTCAACAAACTATTCATTTCAAAATCCGACAATGAACAGTTAGCAAAATAATATGAAAGACTAACGAAAAAAAGAGAAAATAAGAAATTAATTGAATTTTGTCGAATGGTCAAATAAATTACAGCAAAAAATAATCACTCTGAACCAACTAATAGAAATTAGTTTTTATCTCATTTCTCGTGAAATTCCGCCACTGGGAAGTTAGCAACGGTTGAATAAAACAGCGTGTAACACGTTTCCGAACAATTTAAGTATATTTCTTCTTCAAGAACATGTCCTGCGCGTCAACCGAATATGACTAGATAATGAGAATCAGCGTACCCTAATAGAAGATCGATTAACTGAAAGAGACACAAATTGATAAAGTGAAGCTTTTCAGGAACCTTTTTGAAAAACCCTAGTGCAATCATGTTCCGAATCCTATTGAATCATAACTAGACCTAAACTAAATGAAGTATACATATATATATATATATATATATATATATTGAAATGCACTTTTAATATGCTTTAAATCTCAGTAATATTGGGATGAAACATGAAGATCAGTCTTTACCCTTTAATTTAATTTAATTTATAAGGTACTTCATACTTTATACATGTTCGGTAGTCT
>CAKAEH010001439.1:0-62059 GCA_916381525.1 Cercopithifilaria johnstoni
TTATTATTGGTGAGATGATAATTGATAAATTGTAAAGTATACCTTTGTGTTTGAATATTTTTGTTGTTGTCTAATATTTTATTATAATCTATAAATTCGGTTTCGTGAAGTGCATAAAATTTTGTCCCTATATGGTAATTTCTTACCAGTAACGTACTTTTTAATAGCTTTGCACCATTATCATTTGGAGTTGATCGTAAATTTCTTCTCTCACATATATTTTATGCTCGTTTTCTGTGGTCATATTTAGATTTATGCATTTTTCCAATATATTGGATGAGAAAATATAAGCTATGCTTAATTAAGGCATAATATCTCCTTTGGTTCAATTTAGAATTTTATTTTCTTGCTTCGTTCTCGTTTTTTCTTTGAATTTTTGTCAAATAACAAATAATGGGTCGTGACAGCCTTTTTTAGCTTACTTTATATTGATTTTGATAAAGAAACTATAAAGAGCAAATTTTTCTGATTAGGAGAAATTGATAAGTGAAGATGTATTTACTCACTGACAAGAGATTATTGAGTGGTATCTGAATTTATGATCCTTTAAGGAAACGATAGCTTATAACGATTGGTGCCAGTTATGTAACTGTCGATGAGATGAAACTGGGTCATGAGAGCTTTTTATCAAATGGCATAAGATCAAAGGATTTTCAGTTCAGCTCTTGAAATTCAGTCATTCTTTATGAAAGTTGTGGTATTTAAAAAGTTATTCTGTTTAGTCCATTGTTTCAGTTTTACGCATTCGTTCATGTCTGAAGCGCTTCTTATTTCACAACATTTGAAATTTCTACGAGGACATCTTGTTACGTTACCGGCCAGTTATCGAAGTTTTGATTCGAATAGGTTAGTTATTTTAGAGTGTATGTTGGAAATGAGACTCACAAATAGTAGCACTCGCAAAAGTCCTTTAATATTCTTTTTTGATCGTTGTAGGTTAGATATCAGAAGCCCTGGAGAAATTTAGGAATACATGTTCTTGTGGAGAAGAGCAAAATATTTTTAAAAATATATATGCAAGGAAGCAGCAATTGAGTACCTGTTTCCCATTTATAACAATTGTTTCTTTTTCACTGAGTTTGCGCATTTACTTCTAATTTACATTTCAAAATTCAGCAAAGTTTGCATTTAAAATTTTTGCTTGCTCACACTTGGTAAAACTTGTTTTTTTTAGAGTAGCAATTCTTTACTTCACTTTATCGACACTTGATGTGCTAGGAAAGTTAGAGGAAGAAGTGGATGCAGAATTAAGGACAAAAATTATCGAGTGGATCTATCGTTTACAGCTGAAAAGTGATTCTGGTGAGGTTTTCTCTGGTAAAGATATCTGCGAAATGCAAGCAAATTGTGTGCTGTTTGTTTTGCTGGAGAAGTTTATGTGTCTTTTCAGTGATTTTTGGATATTTTTAAAACTCTTGCTGTATGTTTTAGCTCATTGCTTTTAGTTTATATTATTTATTCTTAGTTTTTCCAGTTCTTGTTTTGTTTCTTATGATTTGACATCTTCAAAGCTTCATTGAATTTGAGAATGTTTTAGAGTTTCTTTTGTAAGAAATAATGGGCTTTTGTGCACCGCCAACCCCAAATTTTGGATTTCTGGACACGGGATGTTCCGTTCTTGGTGGTATCAAGGTCAATCCTAGTGTTCAAGATCAAGGGTCCAGTTGTTCAAGCAATGATTTTTACATATCGCAGCATAATCTTGCCCATCATTGGCAACGACCTCATATGGTTCCCCATTCAGTGGGTTTCCCTCGACTTTTGACATGGACAACGCCATGGGTTCGGGATTGTATGGCAGTTCGACATGCAGGACATTGGCCTTTCGAAACTCGCGATAATCGGTTGAGGAATAGAAATATGTTAGAAGTGCTGGAAGATCCTGCTGATAATTCGGTGACATTGTGGTGTGTAAGTGAGCTTTCAACAAGGAAGCGCTTGATGGAATTTCGTTTGCATCATTCAAGAGATGAGGGATTTGATGAATGGAGAATTTTGTCCGATAGGGATGAAGATCAAGAGATTCATAAATCTGATAGAATGAAAATAATGGAGGGAAACTGGAGTTCCTCTACAGATGTGTCTAGAAAACGGCAGATTTATAGTCCCAATTCTGATAATCCAAAATCTTGCCGAACATTAGATGTCAATACTGCCTTACTTGAGCTTCGATCTTATAAGCCCACTGGAGAAAGATGTCGAATCTTAGCTCGCAGTGAAAAAGAATTGTATCTCTGCGATCCAGAAAATAATGTTGTTTTGACACTCTTTAACCGTCCTGTCCATTCTCTATCGTTCATACCTTATATGAACGATGAAATTGTGTTTCTTGATGATGGTGGTCTAATTTGGTATGGAGAAATGAATAGCAATTTTATCCAAACAAAGTGTGGTTATGATATTGAGGTCAGTATTTTTGCTTATTTTTCCGGATTTTCCTTTTCGAAGTTAAAATTTTTTAAAGCAGGAAATAGAATTTTAATTTTCATTTAGTGTTACTTTATTTCCAGTAAGTAATTATTACCAATAAGGCTAATAAGTAACTAAAAATATCAAATATGGTTCGAGTTGCATGAATTAATCTCGTTTTTCTCCGAAATCCTTGAAAAAAATTTAATTTCTCTCGAACAGGTTAATAACATCGGTCATTAAGACTGCTTGTCATGTTATCGGTAGTATGGGGAAGTTAAACAAACGAGTACTGCAGATATCCGCTGGTGCACGTTTCTATCATATGCTTTTTGACTTCCTAAATTTGTTGCAGTCAGTAGCTGGATCAGACCATCCACGATTGATATATGCAGCTAGCAAAGATGCTGTTCATTTAATTGATTTGAGAACTGGCGCTTCAGATGGTTAGAATTTTTTTGACAATACTTTTAATTTTCCAATGAAGTTTTGATCAAAGGTTTCATTAAAAGTGAAAATGAAGGTTGAATTTATTGGATATCCTGAGTTCTAATACGATACATTTAATATAACGGTTCAAAAAATTGGATGATTACAGGTGACTTACTGTATACTATTCCTGAATATGATGATACATCACGGAATTCATACCATTTCCAGTACAAAGGTGCTTTTGAGAAGCAAAATATACACCAGTTATACAACTTGCCCGATGTTCCCCAGATGCTTCTTGTTTGTACATCGAAAAAGTAAAGTTCCATTTTTCAGATTAAGTCTTATTAAACGCATAAGTAAAATATCAAAAGTGTGAATTTGAAAACAATTTGAAGGTTTGTACTTGTGGATGAACGAATGCGTGGACTCATTTGCTTGGAAATGGCTCATAGTATCTATCATGGCGGACATCACATTACGAGTGCTCCACCCATTCGAGATAATGATCGAAATGGCACTATTTATCCCTTCTACGTTTTGCAACATACTATATATCCTGATGTACAAACATTTTCCTTGTATCGTCATTCGGACAGCACGACATGGTCATCTTTGGCATCGATCAAACGACTGCAGGAGCCTCGTAGTGCAGCTTCATTTTATCGAGAACAACCTAAATATAAAGTGCGAGTCCCTCGCTTAGCTGAAAGGCTTTTATTCGGAAATGGACCAACTCGAGCCGTTTCTTTCCTAAACACTTATGCTGATGCTGGTAATGAAAAATCATTTCTTTTCCGAATGATGGATGATGGAAGCCTATGGTATGAACAGATTAGTATCCAGAATGATCAAGATTTATCAGAGAAAATATTATGGAGGGAAGCATCGACAGTGAAAGATGTAGTTGATTCTAACAAATTCGGTATGGGAAGGTATGTCATCAATCATGTTATTAGTTTATTATTTTTGGATGTAAGTTGAACTGTGACTTTGAAAAACAGATATATGAAGAATTAAGTTTTCATGTAAAGTGGTTTGTGAAGTTGAAATGGCTAGGAATGTCGTTCAGATGTGTGGTTTGCCTAATATTTGAATTTCTTTTCACTTTTTAGCAATTCTTTAATTTTTGCAACTTTTCGAACATATTCATTTCACAAAAAATTTTTAGGCCGACTAATGTGCATTTTGTAGGCTTCAGCAAAAAACGGCCGTTTTCGATGTGGAATTTGATCTTGGTGCTTCAGAAAATCTTTTTTTGGACACTGATGCTGAAACATTACAGCCGCTGGATACGCATTCTGAAAATAGCTATCCTGAACCACAAATAGTGAGAGATGTTGCCGATGAGCAACTTTTTTCAAAGATTGTGCTACAAGGTTGGGATAGATATTTCTACTGAGGGATTCAATCTTGTTCGCTGTACAGATTTTCTTTTCTTTTTGCAATTACCTTTATCGAAATACGTTTGCTTGCATTGCAAATAGGAAGATATCTTTTTATTAATTCTTTAAAATTCACTTATGTCTCGATGATAAAATCTCATTCACTTATATTGTTTTACGGCCAATTCGTTTGCTTGCATCTCAGAAATGAAAAAAAATGATGGATGAATTGTAGCTAGGGAAAATATTATCTTGCTGGACGTTGAAATTGTGAAAGCAGGAACGTAGAAGCTATAGATTTATGCATTTTATTTTCTCTCATCTTTGTTCTACTTCATTTATGTATGCCTGGTATGATAAAATCTCATTCACTTATATTGTTTCACGGCCAATACGTTTGCTTGCATTTCAAATAGGAAGTTATCTTTTTATTCATTCTTTTTTTTACATTGCATTTTGGAATACTTTTCAGATAAGTACTATCACAGGTTGGCATGTATTTCAAAAATGTTTTTATTAATCTATATTTTTGTTACTCTTTTCATATATTCTAACTTGATTTTTCTTTTACAGGTTGTCCAAAGGAAGCATACGGGTTTCGTGGATCTTTTGGTTTTTCTAAGCCATTGTGGTATGAAGCGGGGCACTATGGTGGTGGTGATGTAGTTCCTATAAAATCGGATAACTCTATCACAAAGAATTGCTTTTTGTATGATAGTGCCCACATTTCGCAAACCTATGTAGCTCTTTGCTCCTTATTGATTCTGGGAGACGATTTAAGTCGAGTAGATAGGAAAGCTGTGTTAGAAGGAATATGTTGTGGCCAGCTTAGTGATGGCAGGTTTGAATTCTTTATTTTCCAGATCTTTAATCTACAGTTTTACATGGACAGAGCAATTCGAATGTATTATTGCGGGTCTTATTACTTCTCTGCTTTTGCCTGTTCAAGCATTCTCTAATCTTAACAATAATTAATACTTATTGGCAGGTTACTGAAGATGGATAGAAGTAACATCACCAGTGGATTTGTTCTTCGTTAAGTACCCATCAGTTGTAAACTGTAATGCTTTTAATCAAAGAGCTCTTAATCCCATAAACAAAATATTTAAACATATTATAGCGGAATATCCAAATGTCGGATTTTCGAGAAAATGAAGAAATGACCTTTTATGCAAAATTCATAAAAAATTATTTTCAGTTTTCGAGGACAGCAAGGAACGGAAAATGACATGCGTTTTGTCTATTGTGCCATCGCAGTATGTCATATGCTGAATGATTTTAGTACAATTGACATGAAATCAGTACTGAAATTTATTCAGAGGTGTGTTAACTTTGACGGTGGTATCGGTCAAGCACCTTCTCTTGAAAGTCATGGTGAGCATTTTTTTTCGGAAATATTCGAACGATAGAATGAAATTATATGAAAAGAATTTCTCCTGACAAATTTGATACATTCACTATTTATATCTTTATTTTTTTAGATTCGGAATGAAGTATAGGCAAAAATGTGCAAAAGATCTGCAAAAGCTATAAAATACCCAAAATAAGCATAAAACTTAAAATATGGAAGTAAATAGCAACTACTTTAAGCTATATAAGCTTAAAAGCAAGCATAATCAGTAATAGTATTTGAAATAAATTTTCCTAACATGGTTTTATTCAATCTAATTAACATCGAGTTCTTTTTTAACATTGTAGAAGTTATAGGACGCCTTAAAGTTGACAAATAGGTATTAGCACAACTTTCGATACCATTCGGTATTATTGTAAGAAGTATTTTGAATTTCAGGAGGCTCAACATTTTGTGCTATAGCTGCATTAGCGATGGCTGGACATTTATGGGATGAGAGTGTTCTGACGCATAAACAAATTGAAAAACTTGTGAAGTGGGCGCTGTGGAAACAAAATGAGGGTTTTCATGGTCGAGCCAATAAACCGGATGACAGTTGTTATGCATTTTGGATTGGTGGAACACTTAAGGTGTGCAAATTTTAGTCCTCTTGTCAAAAGTTAGATAATATTCTTTTCCTTTTCTAAAGGCATTTTGCAAGAACGGAGTCCATTTCATTTCAGTGTGCTGTTTAATTTTTTTAATGTTTCACTTTTTCTCGGAATTTTCTGCTTCGAACGAAGTAATATTTTTCTAGATTTTGGATGCTTATATGTTCGTAGACAAAGAACGACTTCGATCGTTCATCTACTCGACTCAAGACAGACAGTTAGGAGGTTTCGGCAAGTTTAGCGATGTTGTCCCCGGTATGTTGTTAAAGTTTTCATCCTAAAAATGTGAATGTAGAGTGTTTTTCTTTATAGTTAAGTAAAAGAATAACTTTCAAATATAGTTGAGTAGAAGAATAACTACCATTATTTGTTGGATTTTAGATCATAAATTCCTTGTTTTTCTTTTGAGAACTAAATTTTGCTTTCTTTGGGACTGGACACATTCAAATTTTGTGAGTCGACTGAAAAGAAAGAGTGAAAGGAAGAAAGATATTTTTTTGGTTATCCTTTATGCTTGTATATTAGAATTTTAAAAAGTTGAAATTAATCTTTAAAGTTCCTTATTTTATACTCGATCAAATATCGGATTTCCCACCTCAGTTCACAATTTACAATTCCAGATGCCTTGCATACATGCTACAGCATATCCGCATTATCTTTGCTGCGTGAGCCCACTCTACGAATAATATACCCACCACTAAATATTACCAAGCGGGCAGCCGAACATCTGACTAATATCAATGCTAATCGATAATAAAATCTTTGCTTGAACATCTGCTCAATAATATTTAATTTAATTGCCATAGACGTTAACCTTTGTGATCTTTAATATTGAAATTCCACTTATTTGATTCGTCTTATCGTTTTATTCACTGTCAGCTTTTTCAACACAATCTTCCATTTCGATTTCATAATACAGGTTTATTGAATTTTGGTCTTATGTTTGATATAACATTACTAATGATGCAAGATCAAATAATGCACTTTATAAAGGTCTTTCTTTGGTCTTATAATTGGACAGTATATGCTTACCAATGTTTCATCTTCACACACATTACGTTTGTTTGAATCTAATGGAAAGTAGTCTGTATACCAGTTTATTGTTTTACCTGAAAATTTTCATTTCTTTTTTCTCCATTATATTTTGTAATTTTCATATTTTCGAAATCTCCAATAAATAATTTTCTTTGCATAATAATCTTTTTTGATACCACATAATATCTGAAAAATTACTTCCTTCATACTTCCTCTCTGCATCATTTTTATTGAATTGCCTGCAACAATCAGATTAAAAATTCAGATAATAGGAAATTTCTGTCACAAATTGAATGAGAAGTTTTCTAATGGAATTATGAATTATACCTTTTAGTTGTGTTAACTGTCTTTTGACGAAAAATAATGAATGTTGTGGTCAACAGGCGATCTGGCTGTAATTTTAATTTTGCAATTTACTTGTATTTTGTCATAATGCTAATTTTCTTAACGTAATTAAAAACCATGAATTAAAAACCATGAATTTATACATTTTAATGGAAGATTTAGATATATGAGCTATTTCCAAAATGAAATATAAATGAGGTAAATCTGTAGCAAAAGAGTGAAATTCTTATAAGCTAAGCAATTTTCACTTCCACTACTTACACACTTCTATCATCAACACCTTATACGTTCATTTATTTTACACACTTTCTAAAGTTCACTTTTCATATTCTGAAAAACTTCGAAAAGCTTAATACTTAACAAACAAAAATACGAAAGCTTAGGCTATGGTGGCAGTTAAAAGTGCATCATTTGAAGTTATTGAAAAGGATGATATATGATGGGACAAGTTTTAATGATTAATTTGTAGGCTGTAGAAATAGGTGACGTTATACTATACTTTTTTCTTCCTTGCCATCATTTCCCTCAAAATATTTTGCTTTGTCTTCTGTAATAAAATTTTCGCTTATTGCAAAAGTTCAAAGGAGGTTTTTTTTTGCTGATATGACAGAAATTTGCGAATATCACAGAAATTTGCGAGTATCACAGAAATTTGCGAATATCGCAGAATGATAGGAAAGAAATTTTGGATCGGTGAATATGATGGGAAAGAAATTTAGGAAATAAAAACAGTATGGTAGGAAAGAAATTTTGAATCAATGAATATGATGAGAAAGAAATTTAGGAAACAAAAATAATATAATGGAAAAGAAATTTTGGATCGATGAAAATTTCTGCTCTTTGAAATTTGAAATTATTCTCATAAATGTTTTATATAAATTTATATGTTAATTTATAATATAAGGACTAAATCAACATAAATTATAGAATGATGGAAATATCATGATATGACTCTTTACGTTGCAAAACGTTTCTATTATTCATTAATCCTTGAAAAACAATAAAATATGTGATATTTTTAGGGCATCTCATTCTTCGGGTTAAAATGAAATAGCTCTCATGAATTAAGTATCCGTCAGTTTAATTTTCAGCGTAGATCGATGTATGTGTGAAACAATTAATTTCTATGCATGAAATAATTAGTTGTGTGTAAAATAGTTAGTTTTAATAACTGTCACAATGTTAAATGTACACACATCTTCTACCAGGTTTTGCGATATTATCGTCAATATTTATATGATTTCCCATCATATAGAAATATTACAGTAATTAATTTATCAAAATATCTAAAAAGATAATATTTATGTGATTTCGCATCATATAGAAATAAAGTATCCGTCAGTTTAATTTTCAGTATAGATCGATATTTCGCTTGAAAGAAGCTTAGAATCTGAAGTGAAGTTAATTGATAGATTCATATGTTTCCTAATGATTGCTGATTTTCTCTGCAAAAATTATTACATATGCCTTCATCTAAGGGAGATTTTAACTGAGATAAATTTCCTTAATTGAAATATTTTATTATTAATTCAAAAGCTATGCTTTGAATTATTTTATAAAAATAAAAACTGGCAAATAATATTTTAGAATTTCGATATTTTTCATTTGCAATTTTTTCGTCATCTCATTTATATGATAAATGAGTAATTAAAATTTTATTATTTTTTCATTACATAAATTTTTTAAAAAGAAGAAGAGAAAACTTATAATATATAATTATAATCTAATATATATATATATATACTATGCCTATAAAGTGATAATATGTATCAGTAGTTATTCAGAGTGAAAAATACCAGAAAATAATAACTTCAAATCTTTCCTCTTACTGATAACATTTTTCTTCTTAACTTCCTATCATATCTTTTTTCATTGATTCCATTTGACTTATATTTGTGTAATTTCCACCATTTCTAGCATTTTTTCCATTTATTAAATACTAGTTTGATCTGTACAAATTGCCATTCCATTTTGTATATCTTTCCTTTTTTACAACATTAATTATTTAGGATGAATCATTCATTAGCTATTTTGCAGTTTAATGGAATTTTTTGAAATTATAATTTACAAAAAATTTTATCTTTATATGAATATAAAACTGATAGAGTGAATTAAAATAATATAACGAAATGAATTATCATTGTGAATATTAATTACTTCTTTCAACTAATTACTAATCATACTTGATAATTTTTATCATTGATAATTTAGCAATATGCAATTAATAATTGCATACTATAGTTATGATTATTATTTTTTTTTGCTATAATTATTGAATAATTTTTAGCAATAGTCTGAAAAAAAGCGAAGAGGAAGAAAAATTTTATTTAAATAATTAGCTGATATGATAAGATTTGTGATAATATTCCAAAACTTTTATAATTAATATATTTAACTATGAGAAAAAATATTCATTATGATAAGATTTGTGATAATATCCCGAAACTTTTGTAGTCAATATATTTAACTTAAGAAAAAATATTCATTATGATAAGATTTGTGATAATATCCCGAAACTTTTATAATCAATATGTTTAAACCTAGGAAAAAATATTCATTATGATTTGTGATAATATTCCAAAACTTTTATAATCAATATATTTAAACTTTGAGAAAAAATATTCATTATGATAAGATTTGTGATAATATTCCAAAACTTTTATAATCAATATATTTAACCATAAGAAGAGATATTCATTTTAGCAATATTAATATACACTTAAAGTTTGATAATAATAATTATTGAATTTATTATGGAAATACACAAACACAAAACGATAGAATTGTATTATTTATAAAGTTAGCGATATTTACATTAAGATATTTGTTTACCTTTTTGAAAAGATATATGCAATTATCCTCGATACTCTAACCTTATGCTCTTTACTTCTTCTCATTCACACCATTCCCTCAATGATTTTTATACGAGAAAACATTTCTCAAGTGAAAATATAAATATCATTTAGAGATTGAGTAAACAAAACTACTGCTGAAAAATTTTTCATCACATTTTGCACTTCGAATGAGTGATGAAATTATTGAACATGCAAATGATGATGATGATGTTGCACTATTCTGATATTCAATATGCGCTAATATTTGGACGAGAATTGAAACTGTCACAAAAACTTGGTAATTATGATTGTTTTCTTTTTTTTTTGCTAATAATCTTTTTTAATGTTTAATTAATTAAAACTAATATACTAATGAATGATTTGTATTTTTTTTTCAAATAATCATTATGCTATAAATGATATTAATTGCTTTTTCATTATGAGTTTAAAATTTTAAATAATATTTAAAAGCAACTCATTTCTTTGTTTTTAATTGTTAGAGTGAATTAAATTAAATAATGAAAAGTTTTAATAATTCGTTAAAAAAAAATGAATAAACTATTCGATGGATTGAATAGTTAAGTTAACTAATATAATATAATTCAGTAAATAAACATTACAGATAATTAAGCATAGTATTACCATTAATTTCCATTCATTATATGTATTTCTTTTTGACGTTCTAAATAAGTTAACTTCTTCCTGTCCTTAAATATTAAATTTCTTTTTCGATCATTTTAAACAAGTTAACTTTTTTGTGTCCCTAAATATTAAATTTCATTTTTGATTGTTTTAAGTAATTTAATTTTTTTCCTGCCCCTAAATACTAAATTTGTTTTTCGATCATTCTAAATAAGTTAACTTCTCCCTGTCCCTAAAAATTAAATTTCCATTTTGATCATTCTAAATAAGTTAACTTTTTCCTATCCCTAAATACTAAATTTCTTTTTCGATCATTTTAAATAAGTTAACTTCTTCCTGTCCTAAAATAAGTTAACTTCTTCCTGTCTTAAAAATTAAATTTCTATTTTGATCGTTTTAAATAAGATAAATTTTCGCTATCAGTGGAAAAGCATTCAAATATGAATGCAAAATGATAATTGAAATTAATGTTCATTTAATTTCATACCAATGAACTGTTTGTTATTACCATTAAAATTTCCCAATTATCAATCAAAAACAAAAGGAGAGAAATTTGATATTTAATAGAGTAAAAAGTTTTAAAAATAAAGTTTAAAGAAAAAGAAAAAAAAGTTTGATCACTTTCTTTAATTTATGTAATTTGCAGAATTTTTTCCACGATTTGATCATAAAGGTTCTATCACAAAGGATTCTATCACAAAAGTAGGAAAATACGATGAAATGAAATTTTGAGAAAAATGAAAACAATTTTTTCAAAATCCATTAAGCAAAATTAACTGTTGAATACAATTAGATGAGTAATGCAATACTGTCGCATTATTTCATTTAACTGTCACCAATAAAATTTAAAATTAACTGTTGAATACAATTAGATGAGTAATGCAATACTGTCGCATTATTTCATTTAGCTGTCACCAATAAAATTTGAAATTAACTGTTGAATACAATTAGATGAGTAATGCAATACTGTCGCATTATTTCATTTAACTGTCACCAATAAAATTTAAAATTAACTGTTGAATACAATTAGATGAGTAATGCAATACTGTCGCATTATTTCATTTAGCTGTCACCAATAAAATTTGAAATTAACTGTTGAATACAATTAGATGAGTAATGCAATACTGTCGCATTATTTCATTTAACTGTCACCAATAAAATTTAAAATTAACTGTTGAATACAATTAGATGAGTAATGCAATACTGTCGCATTATTTTATTTAGCTGTCACCTATAAAATTGTTTGAATTAAATTGGCAAAATGGAAAATTCAATTTATCACAATTTAATTTAATAATAGTTTGCTATTTTATTATCAATTTAATAAACTTTTTACTTAATTTTGAACTATTTTAATAAACTTATGTAAGATAGTTTTAGTAACTAATATATGCAAAAAGTTAAAATTATATTTTACATATTTTCGAACTATTTTAATTTGTAATTAAAAAATAATTAATAAAAAATTGGGATAAATGGTTTGTTATAAAAATATGATCGTAAAATAGCATAACAAAAAGTTTAATTAAATATTGACAAGAGAAGCAGATAAGTTTTATCAGAAATTTCTTCAGTGATATGGTGATAATTCGATATTCTCAAACTTCTCTTTTCGTTGGCAACTTTAGTGAAATGAAATACTTAAATATCATGTTCTTTTATCGCATAACAATTATAAGCTAAATAAATAAGATAAAAGCTAAATAAGGTATTAAATATTTTTTAATTGTGAATTTTTGATTGTTACTGAAAATAACTAATTTAAAATTTATTTTTAATGAAATTTAAAGTTAATTATTTCTCTGTATTAAATGCTTTTAACTATAAGAAAAATTAAGTTAATTTGTTCGCAAAAAGTTTTTATTCTAAAAATATTCATCCTGAAATACAAATATGAATAATTGAAATGGATATTTGTTTAAATTCAGAAACAACAAACAAACAAACTTCCTATTGTTTTTATTTATGGAAAAATATTCCTCCATTCTTTCAGAAATTTCATTGATTGGAATTTATTTTAAAAATTTTATTGATTGGATTTATTGATCTATATTTTGATTGATGATTTTTTCATCTGTCAAATAGATTAGATTTTAAAAATTGAGTTAAAAATATTATTGATTGAATTTTATTGATTTTTATTTTAATTGGTGTTTTTTCTTTTTAGAAAATTTATTGATTGGATTTTATTGATTTTTATTTTGATTGATGATTTTTTTCATTTAATCTTTCAAATAGATTAGATTTCAAGTATTTGGCCAAAAATTTTATTGATTGAATTTTATTGATTTTCATTTTGATTGAATAACTTTTAAAAATTTAGTTAAAAATATTATTGATTGAATTTTATTGATTTTTTATTTTGATTGATTATTTTTTAAAAATTTTATTGATTGAATTTTATTGATTTTTTATTTTGATTGATGATTTTTCTATTTAATCATTCAAATAGATTAGATTTGATTTGTTTGTTTATTTGTTTGTTGGTGTATTTTTCTCAAAATTTTTATTATGCAATATTATGATTCGTTTAGTAAGCCAATAAAAATTAAATTTTATTAAATAAACAAATTTCATTATAGTATGGTTGTTTGCTTATTTCACTCCTCATCTCCTATCTATTCTATTATTGGTTTGTTAAATTCAATTGAATTTCATTCGTTGACCATTTAAAATATTAAAAATAAAAATAGGCTTTTTTATATTAGGCATGACAATCGAAGGAATGGAATTTTAGTCTTTTTTTTTAAAAAAAAGAATAAATAGCATTTAATAATTAATAATTATATTAATTATGTTGTATAATTTAAAATTAATAAAATATGATGAATGAAATGAAATAATCGTAAGGTTTGATATAAAGGCTTAATATTTGTTAAAATTAATAAATAATTAGGTAAATAATGCAAATTAATGAATAATTAGGTAAATAGTATAATTTAAAATTAATAAATAATTAGTTAAGTAGTGTAATTTAAAATTAATAAACAATTAGGTAAGTAGTACAATTCAAAATTAATAAATAATTAGGTAAGTAGTATAATTTAAAATTAATGAAATTTGATGAATAAAATAAAATAATCACAAGGTTTGCTATAAAGGCTTAATATTAGTTAAAATTAATAAATAGGTAAGTAAGTAAAATTAAATAATTGATAGTATTTTAAATTTATTCACCGTTCGATCATTTGCTTTTCCTTTTTCCTTTTTATTATTTAGCATTATTAGCTTACTATTTTGAAAATATTTGCATAAAATTGTTTTTAAATATTATTCGTAATGCTTTCATTAATAGCTAATTATTATTTGATTTTAATCTATTCATTTATAAATTATTTAATTGGTGTAATAATCAAATAACACAACAAAATTAGCATTTTCAACAAAATAATTAATTGAATTTTATTATTTGATATTATTTTGACATTACTTTTTTGAAATCATTTTCATCAAATTCCGCTTGGCAATTATAGAAATAAATGATGAAAGAATTCTACCTATTATCATTTCTACTAATCATTGATTACAATTAATTAAATCATGCTAATTAGCATTCATTGATTAATTTTATCACTTCGTTTTATTACGATTTTATCGCTGGCTTTCTTTTCGCTTTCATTATTTAATTTTATTTTAATACTTCTTTTCTCTTTCTTTATCTTTCTATTGCATTTTTTTCATTCTTAAAATTTGAAAAGAAAAAATTCAGAGCTAAATTTTATGATAAGAAATTTTATCAAAATGATAACGTATGATAAGAAGAAATGTTTCGTCGGAATAAAAATTACCTTTTATTGTAATTTAAATAAACGATACATTTAAATAATGGAACATATTTACAAAAGAGAAAAGAATTTTTAAAAGAAATAAATGAATGAAGTTTTACATTTTTTCTTTTTCTAATTAAATATTTTATAGTATAAAAGAAAAGAGACAAATTTAGACTGATATCTTTCTTATCAAATATTAAATTCAAAATTTATCGTTGTTTATTTAGAGATATTCGAAGTGACTGTCCTGATTGTAATTTCATTTGAAAATTTTTTCTAACATTTTTATACTATAATAATTTTACAGCGTTACATCGCAATATTCGACTAACACAACAATTGTTTCGTTATTCAAATTCGGTTACTGGCAATTTGATGGATGTCAAAAATTTATTTGATCTGGAGAAAATGAATGCTAACACTTATAGGTTATTGTTAATTGCTAATTGAAATTAATTATTTATTATATTTCTAAAGCAGCGAAAATCACAGTTAACTGTATAAATAATTTGTTGAAAACAAACAAGAACGTTTTTGCAAGTTTTTAATTTTACGATAATATAATTTTAGCATGTATAATATACATCCTGTAATATAAAGTTAAAAATAGAAAAGATTTTATCGAAATATAGGCAGGAGCATTGAAGATTGATGACTAAATGATTAAACATTATGATTCATTTAGTATTTATATTAATTTCTTGCAAGTAATTAATTTTCAATTTTTTTGTTCATAAAGTGAAATTTTGATAAAATGATAATAATTAGCGGAATGATTAAGAAAGTTTTGAAGATGTGATTCAACTAAATTAACCACTTCTAACGGATTAATCGTATCACGTGCAATGGCAACTGCAATCCAAAATGTTCCACAAAAAATGGCTGTCAACAGTTGTCACACATATTTTTGTAACAAAAGTAGCCATTATTTCAGATAATTTCTTTAATTACATATTAATTTAATTTAGTTTGTTGGTTTTTCTTAAAGCAATGATAACTTAATGGAAGTCTTATTGATAAGTTGCAATGATAAGCTCTTTTTATTACTTTGAAAATTTATGCATAAGTTAAATTTGTTATGCAAAAATGCAATCATTAGCAAATAATCTATAACCTAATGCTTTCTTATTTACAACTTTCTCGTCGCTCCCAACAATTTCAATAATTAGCAAACAATTGAAAATTTTTGGTTGTAAAGAATAGTGTTGAAAATACGACAGTATTAAGGGAAGATATGATTCCAAGATGATACGGATAATTTTGTTAATGTTAATAATAATAATGGTGTAATAATAAATGCCCAAGAAAAAAAGTTGCAAATTTAATTTTTTAATTAATAATTTCAGTAGCCGAATCTTTACCACTTTTATATCAGATAGAAGATGTTCATACACGTGATGATTTATGTATTCGAAAAGTTCAAATATTACAAAGTGATAAATTAGCAATTAAATCAGAAGTTTCATTTCATGAGGTAATTTCATTTCATTGTTATGTTTATGCGAGAATGGGTAATAAATGAATTATTCCTAGCAAGTATATAGTAATTAATATTGTTTTATAAAACACAATTGTATTACTATGCCTTCTTATCGATTACATAAATCTTATATAATATTTTGAAATTGCTGAAATTTTTTCATAGGTATGTAGAGAATCAATAATGCATCAGTGTCATTTACCTGTAACACCGATGCCTGAATTTTGCAATTCATTATCAGAAGCAGTTAAACAACTGTTAGAAAAGAAGGATGGAAAAGCATTTCCATTATCACCGGAAATCCGTGAATTCGCTGATACAGTCTTATTGAATCCTATCAATGATATATTTGATGTAAGTTGTTTGATTCGTTAATTCTATATCATTGATTATTTTGATATTAATTTTCCACTGATATTAGAAACAATGCTGAATACTGTCCTCATATATTCTTATGACTCAAAAATAATTACACCTATTATTGTGACACTTTTCTTCTTAGCATAAAATATTTCTAGAAACCGTTTTTCTATTAAAATTAATAAATTATGTTAATTATCTTCTTCTTGTTCAAAATAGCAATTAGTCCATTCACATACGTACATTATGTAATTTGTATTCTTTCAATTGTGCTGCAGAAAATATCAAATATGAGAAAGAGGAGAAAAGAAAATAAGTGAAATTATAGATTCGTATTGTTGATGCTGATTCATTTGCATTAGCAACAATAAAAGGATTTTATACTAAAATTTGGGCTAAAACAAAGGAAAAAATTGGTATGTGCTAATTTTAATGAAATTTTCCAAATTTAATTTTTAGCAATTTTTTCCTTCAGAATATGTTAAGAAGTTACAATTATTATTATTATTACTTAATTTTATAGATGAAAATTTAAATTATCACAAATTGCTGGCAGCATATTTTATGGAAACAACAATTTTACCATCTATGCTTCGCTACTCTATCAGGTAGATTAGATTTAATATCTAATTTTATTGTTTATCAGCTGAATGATTTATTTTATTTTATAATTACTTAACAATATTTATGCTAAATTGGTTATCATTTATGGATAATTTAAAAATGTTACCATAGTAATTATTGATCTTATAAGTATCATTTTACAGGTATACTTTTGAAGTTATAAATTTAAATCAATTTATTTAATTACATAACGCATGTGTGATCGATATCATAGATCTTAATAGTATACAACTAAAAAATTAACGTTCTGACAAAACTTACGAAATGAATGAATAAATATTAGTAGATGAAAAAAGAAGAAAATGATTGGGAAAATTTTATAATTTTGTTATTGTTTTAATTTTATAATTTTGTTATTGTTTTAATTTTGTGATTTTGTTATGATTTTAATTTTATAATTTTAATTTTGTTATTTCCAAATGATATATATTTTTAGCCGTGGTTTCTCACCGACTAAATTTGAACCAATCGATTTTTGCTTATGGATACATAGCAATGATATTGATAATAATGAATGGCTTCTATGCGAAAATCACTTCTCTATCGCAAGTAAAAATTATATTTTCTTTAAATCATTATTATCAATTATAATTAATAACTGTGATTAATTTACTAATAAATATTTGAAATAATTTAGCAAAATATTAAATGATCATTTTTAATTATTTCCATTTGTTTTTCATCGTTTTAATTACTTTCATTTAATTACTTAATTACTTTCATTTGTTTTCCATAATTTTTCATTTGTTTCAATCATAAGTTATTGCTAAAATTATTGAAATTATCCCGAGAGATCCTCTTTTTTTTATTGAGACAAATAAAATAATGCGTACAAATATATCATTTCAATTACTTATACCTATAAGTAATTGAAATGATACAGATAAATTAGCATTTTGTTTATATAAAAGATTATTGATATTTGTGAAATGATTATTTCTTATTTCATAGCTATCATTTA
The DNA here is from genome assembly GCA_916381525.1 of Cercopithifilaria johnstoni. NCBI lineage: Eukaryota > Metazoa > Nematoda > Chromadorea > Rhabditida > Onchocercidae > Cercopithifilaria > Cercopithifilaria johnstoni. Next base: position 18,279 of record CAKAEH010001439.1, read on the forward strand.
ATTATTAATTGTTGCAAAACAATAAATGTTTTTGATTAAATTAAATTTGATATTTCTATTTTATTGATTATGAAAATTGAATTTTCAGAATGTGGCAGAGCATTTATTCAACATCATTTGTGGACAATAACTGGGAATTTACTGATGACTGCAACTTCAGAAGCTATCATCAAAGGGATCTTCAAGGATGAGAATCTAGCAAAATGAATTTACATGTTTTTCGAAATTTTATCATTTCATAATCTTTTATTATTTCTTTGCTAAATGTATCACAGCTTTATATTTTTGTCTATATCCTTCATCAACAATATTATTTTGAAATTTTTATTGATGATTAATAAGTTTATATGTGTAGTTATCATATTTTATATGCAAATTTATGCTGTCAATTTCTTGCATTTTTTTTTATGATAACTAAAATGGATGAAATTTTTGATTTGATTATTTTGATTCAATAATTTGTTACACTTCTTTTTGCATATGAATGAAATTTAATTTTCTTATTAAATATCATTTTTTGAAATAGTTATGAGTAAGAGTGGTACAACTGAAGCATTTGATATGGAGGAATTCCCAAAAATGCCCAAAAATTTTAATGGATTTCATGTGTTGCCAACTGTCATTACTGTAAGCTACTGTCATTACTGTATTACCGTAAGCAATTTAGTAGAGATTCAATTCTGCAGTTGAATAGCGATGGTAGGAATTGATTTGATATTATAAAATGTGGGAATAATCTATTTGAAGTGTTTTTTCGGTGATTAAATTTATTATCGAAACAATTAAGCATTTATGAAAAAGGAGGTAAGAATTTAAATCTTCAAATGCATAGGAATGGTAAAAATTTAATTTAAATCATTAAACGTTACATCAGAGGGAAAGCTTAACTTTGCATTAATTATTAAATAAGCTTAACCCTATAATAATTTTTGATTAATTAGCAATTTCATTCTCAAATTATTCGAAGCAGTAAATATTTACGGTATCAGTTAAGGTGATAATCATATACCGGGTATATTTGTATGTTAGCTTTGTGAAACATAATCTCTGTTCATGTAATACAGTAAATTGAATATTTAATTTTATTAAAAAATGAGCATGGATATAGTGGATAAATTTTTCAGCTAAAATTAGGTGATTCATCAACAATAATATTACGCAATTCAAGTAATTATCCTATTCTTTACAAGGTAGTATAAGCTTTAATGATAAATTATTTCATTGATCTCAAAATGTTAATTAACATCATCATTTGGAAGCTCCGTAAATTATTATGCACTTTTTAAATTAAAATTGCCATAATTGGAATGAGCTAAATGAAATTAATTAAAAATAAAAACAATCACTCTAATTATTACTATTTAATCACTTTAGATTATTATTAACCGATCAGTTGGTCATATAATCTGTGCTAATAATTTCAACTCAATATTCAAATTCTACGCAATTGATTTCAGATTAAGTGTACGTCAAATAGTCGAATCAGTATTTTGGATTGCGCTGGCATATTACGTCCGGAACATGAAACGGTCATCTTAATATATCGTCATGATTGTGAAATTGATGCAACAGTACGATTGCAAATAATCTTTGTATTTTTTCATTATTAGTTGAAATTCTAAAAATACTGAAAACAATACTGAGAAAATAGTAATCTAGTCATCGCTTAGTTTTTAGCTTTCAGTCAAAAATAGACATGATGTGTTTCAGGATCGTTTCCTGATACTTTATACGCTGGTTGGTATGCAATGGAGTAGTGCCAAGGATGCTAATGCATTATTATGTTGGCAACGAGTAAAAGCTCAACAAGTTCCAACGAAATCAATAATTCGTGCTACTAGATTGAAACGGTCAAAAGTATCCTAACAGAAGTAATTAAAATTTGCAGCACTGAAAAGTAATACCAAATGATTTAACTGTACTTCCTATTTACTCTAGATTTTATCCTGTAAAGCATGTCAGTAGTTTTTGCTTATCAAAGTTAAAAAAAGAAAAAATGAAATAGTAATTCAACGTCATATAAATAGAAGGCAAGACTGGCAATTGCTTTGTGAAGAACATCAGGAAAAACCATCAAATGATCGTTGGAAAACCGGATAACCGGTCTCAGATCAAATATCTCGCTTTGAGTCAACTTAAACCAGTAAAGTTAAAATTTGCCAAAAAGCTGCAAACAATGGTGTAGTATATTGCTCTTTAAAGAATGGCAAATTTGATTTAACTGATGATACTCATAACACTAAACTAACCACTTGGATAAATTTATCGAAGAAATGCAAAGGCTGATACAGTATATTTCTCTTTAAAGAATAATCAGAACTACTCAACATATATTAGAACATGAACTCCAAAGGGTAAGTAAGAAAAAACCCAAAACGGAAATCTGAGGTATCATCCATCAAATCGTTCCCATTAATGCTTAAGTTATTTATTAAAAAGACAAGTTGCTGGAAATGAAGAAATTTTCTACTTTTCCTAAATTTCACCTTTTATGTATGAAATCAATGTCAAAATTTATTCATGAGGAAAATATATAATATATGACAGTGATGCTTACAACACAAACAAGCACAGTAATCTAAATCAGAATTATGTAGAGAATGTGATATATAATAGAAAGATTATGTAAAGAATACGAAATGAACTGTTTCGGAAAGCAGCATTAAAAATTACAATATTTACATCATAAAAAGTATATAACAGGAGGAAGAAAAAAATATTGGCTAAGAGTCTATTATTCTTTAATTTACCTTCTTTTCAAATTTCATATATATAACAGCCAATGAATTAGAACGAACAGATCGCATGAAGGAAGCGCTATGAAAGTGATCTACAATCCAACTGAAGATATTTGAATAAGAACTCAGAAGTGATCAGGTGCTGTTCAAAAAAAGAGATAGCTGAAATAAATTTTAGGAAATTTGAAATGAAATAGAATTTTATTCCAAAAAGTTACAAAAAAAAGGACGTGCCTTTCAACCATACCATTGAAATACCATGCCTAATCATTCAACCATCGAAAGAATCAGGCTACACATAAAGATACACTGCAATCATAAATAAAACACTCAGAATATTTGAGAGGTTAGTGAAAGAGTCTAATCTCATCTATTTACAAACCATTACGATAGAATGTTGATCTCCCTCTTAAAGCATACTTTTCGAATGCCAATTAAAGCCTGCTGTTAATGAGCTTTGATCTTCCGATACTCTATTACTTGCTATCCCTGTAACAACTATTAGACAGTCGGAGTATAAGAAAAGATAATCTTAAATAAATAATATTTAATCGCACCACAATCATTTATCAATAAGTACGAAATCATCATCTGGTTTCCTAGCATGTCCTCTTAATCGTATCTTACGGTCATCATTACCGTCACCACAACTTCCAGTATCACCGCCATTGTTCAGCGAATCAGTCGTTCTCTAAAGAAAAACTAAATCATAACAAAAGCAATTTCGAAAAAACAAACTAAATTCAAAAAAAGAAAAAAACAAGTAAATTTTTGGAAATTATTACATGCACTATTTGCTAAAAATACGACCGGTAGTATAAAAACTTCTCCATGTTTTGGAAAATATAAACCAAAAATACTGAAATCCAAAAAATTCATATTCTAAAAATCATAACTTATCAAACAATAACAGTACTACGAACGACTGCTACCATTCAATAAACGATAAGAACTCCTACCCTTGTTAGAAAAACAAAACTAAGGATGAATTTTTTTTCTATTTCCTAAAATATTTGACAATGCAAAACTTCTTATATAAGAATGCAAATTTTTTTATAATTTCATTTTAAAGAGGTGAAATTTTAAAAAATTGAGCTGTGAGCAACCTGACTGCTTCTATCATCCGAATCCGAAGTACTATCCCCTTCTTCATCTGTTCCATCATTTTCATTTCCATTGGAAAAAGCGACATTTTCATCTCCACTTTCTTTTCTTCGGGATTGCTTTTCGTCCTCGACTTTCTTATTTGCTTCAACTTTTTGACTTCCATTATCATCACTCTTCATTTCTTTCTTACTCGTTAACGGTTCATCATCATCTGATAAATATTCACTTTAGCGACATTGGGATCAATCAGACATATGACATCGATGCATCACCCATTATATGAATCCTATTTAAGCTATATTCTAAAGTTATTAAAAGGAAAAAGATACCGGATTTCTTCTTTCCATCATTTTTTTTCTTCTTGCTACTTGCGGCGATACCAGTAGAACAATATTCATAAGTATACCAAGGTTGGAATGATTCAAAAAAGCCACAATCTTCCGTTAAATTAGGCAACAACCATAATTTATGTTTGCCCATAGTAACTGCCCAGATTATGGCAAATAATATTGTTCGCGCTGTAATGATTAAATAAAAAAAATTCACAAACTTCGCCCTAACGACAAGCGTGCTAAATTGAAAATCTAAAATTTTACCTACTGCAACACCAATAAGCAGTCCAAAGCAAGCTAATCCACAGATTGATAAATAATAAACTCCTTGACGTAGCCACATCGGCCAAAGAGGGAATAAACAACCCGCGATAGTACCCAGCACTAAAATAATTTGAGATGAACCAAGCATTTTTGTCTTTTTGGTTTTATGGTCTTATGGCTTTTTATGGCTTCTCTACCGAACCTTCACCACACCGCAGATACTGCTCCTCACTTTATGATTAAAATAAAAAAACTTTCTAGAGACTCCACATATATTTCACAACACGATGAAGAATAAAACAAGGTTTGTAACTATCTTAAAACATGTAATTCATCATTTGATAATATTAATTGTTGCTGAATAGTAAAGTATTTATAAAAGGAATTAAATACTATTACTGGCTAAGCACAAAGTAGACTAGCACAGAAATCGAAGATAAACATGAGAAGTACAGCAATTTCTATATGGACGTCATCCTCCCACTCCGACTCGTCGATGCTAAGTTTCCTTCTTGATTTTCATCAAATCCTAACTCGTTAAGCTTATTAAGCACAGAGAACCTCTACAATAAGGAAGTCAATAATTCCTTACCTAAAATTGCATGCAACTACAATAATATTAAGTTCTAGTGAACAACGAAATGAAAAACTAACCCATAAGAGCACCGATAACCTTCTTGAATAGGGGTGTTGGATCAAAGATCCAAACATACACATCGTTTGCATCATTAAATGATTGCTCCTGATGTAGTTCTAATTTGATCTTACGTTTTTTCTTTTCTTCCTCTTCCTGAAAGTACAACATAAGAATCGTAAATTAAAATGAACAACTTACCTTTTTTTTGTTCTTTTCTTTCCCATTCTCTTCATCGTTGTCATCACTTTCCTCTTTCCTTTCTTCTTTATTTTTCTCTTTTTCCTTTTCCTTTTCAGTTTGGTCGCTCTTACCTGGTTTCTTTTTCGGTGATTTGTTTATATCAATTTTTTCTTTCTGATCCTAAAATTCTCGTATTCGTTATCTGCATTTGTGAAAAGAAATATGTCGATAGACAACGAAAATATTGTGTAATCTTTATACAGAAATTAAGGATAACCTTCCTATCGTCCTTCTTTTTTGGAACCAACTTCCTTGCCCGAAAAAATAGACCTTTTTCCAGGAGTGAGCGCATGAACATAGCAGCTGCCTGCCGTGTAGCGAATCTCATATTTTTCGCTGCATGACCGTATTTCTTGGATTCATATAATGTGTCAACAGCCTTCACACCTTAAGCACTTATGACTATTAGGTGCCTTTTTCTGCTAAACATATAAAAGAAAGTGCTTTTATAGAAAAGCAAATTAATACCGGTAAAGTAATGTACTTCATTGCCTTCAAACATTGTTGTCTTTGTTGGACAATTGAATCGAACGTAGCGAGCAATACTATCTTCATCTTTTGTCAGCTTTTGATTCGGCTGAAATTTCTACTGTCAAAAAAAAGAATCGAAGCATTTAAATCAGCAATATTCCAACTTTTGATGATTAATGTGATGGATATAATCTGAAGAATTAGTATGAATTTCGGGAAATATTTAGACATGATCCATAACAGAAAGGACGAATTTCAATTAAATAAGAAAATCAAGTATATTGACGATTCTTGATTTTCAAGGTCATTCAATTCCTTGTTTATTTATTACCGATTCTTATAATCCACTTAACGAATCAGTATATGTGTATATGCAGAATAACGAAAATAGCACTTACATCGCTGGATTTTTTTCTTCCACCTTTACGTCGGTCTGCCATTACAATCAACTGTAAAAGTAAAAAAAAAGAATGAAAACTAGATTTTTGAAAACGATAACGAGTTATAAAAGGGTACATAAATAAATCAAAATGCTTTCTTTTAAACAACAGACATATCTGAAAGATAGAAAGTCGATATTATATAATATTTTCTTGGAAAATAATTTTTCATATCTATTGTTCATAAAGGTGTACATTCAACTGAATGATTAAATCCTCTCAAATGATTGATGGACAATCCCTTGCATCTTCAGGACCTCAGTAACCTGAAATAATTCATTTAGAATTAGATAATAAGCGCCAACAATACGACATCCAGACATGATTCCCGACGATATGAAATATTTCAATGATTAATGACCAGTGTCGAAATGACTGAGTTTCATCTAAATTAACAGGTATACCAATATCATTAGTCTGAGCTTATTAATTACGATAGAAGAAATTAAACAACCACTGACGTATTCCATATGTAGAAATTGAATTGTGTAATTGAGCAAGGAATTCAACAAACATCTACACACTGATAACCTGAATACACTAAATGAATGGACAGCTGATTCCAAAATTCATTGTCACAATGATTTCATTCGAAAACTAAAAACCGCCTAGCGAAATTGCAATCTCCAATTTTAATTGGTGAAATATGACTCGTACTAAGTAGATGGAGAATAGTACATTTTGGTGGAATGGACTATAGTCATTGCTCCAAGCATTTGTCGAAGGTTTTCCGGAGTTCCCGTTTTAACCTCGGATGCGATTTAACAAATTTTGTAGTGCTTCACTCAAAAAGTCCTGGAATGTGATATGTATTTATCTTCTGGAACACTCATGAGTTTTTTTAAGAAACATGAAACATCATTTCAGAAGAAAACGAAAGAGCTAATAATTAAGTTTGGGATATTTAGAGATAGCATTTTTTGAATATAAAAGACAGAAGAAAAACATTGTGATTGCATATGAGACATCATAGCACAGACAGAAGAAAAACATTGCGATTGCATATGAGACATCATAGATTTAAAAGACAATGCCGAAAAAGATTTAGGGCTGTTGCAGACATTTGACCTTCTAACTTCTTTCTCGAGATTCTGACTTTTAAACAAGAAGCTATTTGCTTTCAGTGTAATACCTTGCTTTAGTTTAAGCGAAATATAAGTTACGTTGATCATTTGCTCATACTTTGTTACAAAGTGTAAGTTTAATAAAAACTGCACGTTTAGCAAAATTTGATATCGAAATAATCCCCAAAAATTTTTTCAACTTTTTCTCGGAAGGAGATTCATCGTATCTGGAATGGAACATTTCTTGTTTTCAAAAACAAGAATTCTTTAGGAATGATTCATAAATCCAGGATGCAAGATCAAGACCAAATTCGATGGTTAAGTAAAACAATTCAAATTCTGCTATCAGAATTAATGGCTTAAAGATTTCGAATCAGTAACGAACACTACCCGTTTGAGAGGAAGAGATTAGAAGTACCTAAGTAATGTTGTACAATATAACATAGCTTCAAAATACACCAAATAAAAGTGCTTGCAAACTGGAAATGCTTTTCCCTTATTACTGACCTAATATTTACCTAAGAAATCTAAACTATATCATCACGGTTATATCAATCACAATTATGTTTCCATAACAATCTCAATAATACGGGAACAATGCCTGTCACAGCAGAAGTCATTCGTGATACCCTGCGGACCGGAGGATTAATAGGACTATTTTGTGCTCTGAATTGTGCACCAGTATCACTACCAAACGCTTCTGCAGCTGCTTTCTTTGGTTTCTTGGATCCACCATTTGAATATTTATAAATCTGACGAACTACTGAATTTACGTCATCGATTATAGTATTTATCTGCAAGGATAATTAACCAGTAGCATAAGAATTCATAGAATATGAAGAAATCTCGCTATGAAGTGGTAGATTTAACTCGATTGTAAATGACTTGCCAAATTAGTCGAGCGTTGTCATTATGTCAGCAAGTTTCACATTTGTCACTATTTATGTTAGTGATGTACTTATCACTTATTATATATGTGTTGGCAATTGAGCATTCATGATACTGACTAAATTTTATCGCATTATTATCTTTCAGAAAGAAATTAGAATTCAAACCCTCTTTGTAATATTCCAAGCATCATCGACATCTGCTTCCAACTTCAATATTTTCCAGCGTGCATCATTGTACAGCTAAAATAAAATGATTCAAGATACGTGTCGATAATACCGATTAACTATTAACACCAAATGCAGCCTAATGTTAATCAAAGATAGCATAACAACAAATGCACTACGACATGAATCGAACCCATGATAACTGCCAGTGAATATCATTAACCTTTCTCCTTGATAATTCATTATTTTCAGTTGATCTATCTGATTCGAAAGTCAGTGTCGAATCGCACGATCTACTAGCCAGTTCGTTCATTTTTAATACTTCTGACTTATGCTTTATTGGTCGATATACTAACCAAATAATTTTCACTCCTCGTTTTACTGCAAATAAAAAGCATAAGTATTGAGAGATGAAATAAGACATTAGAAGAGAGTGGCAATGAATATGAAAACAAGAGATATCAGGATTGTTTGATATGTCGGATCAGAATTTTTGAGTATAATATTGCTATTCAGCGATCAGGGTAATCTAAGCAACACATGAGTCATCAAATGATCAAACGATTTGTGGAGTATCCATTTTAGGAAATAAAAGCAACAGTCAAAACTTTGATAGTAGACTGTTAATTAACAAAGAATGCGAAATTACAATTCGAGCGATCAGTGAATTCAACTCCACCAACATAATCCCATGTCACATATAAGGTTTTCAGTGAACGATTCAAAAATACGGAATTTCGTTTCCCTATTCCATCCAAATGGCTTGGTGCCAATTCAAAACCATCCGTTCGAATGGCTATAATAAAACAGAGATATTCTGATGTGGTAATTTTTTTGTAGCTTGCTTTAGATTTTTTAAGTGAATACAACGACTTAAAAAGACTTTTAAAAAATCTCATTCAATAATGCATCGCTAGTAAGTTATAAATTGTTAATATTATAAAATGAAAATATCAAATAGAATATAATTATAGCTAGTGACCCTTACTTAATAAAGCACTTGATTTGGGTTTGTATCGATAAATCTTTTCTACCGAACAAAACCAAATTGAATTATCTAACGGATCTTTGATATCGATAAATGACGCTGAAATAATGGTCACACTAATTCTATTCTGCTCTTTGTGCGGTCAGATCTTAAAAGCAAAGCAAAGATTAATCTCTAAATACTTGAATTTTAATTAGCCAAATATTTTCTACAAGAGATCTAACCCTTCAAAATACTTCTTTCATTTTTTTTACTTTTTAGAAAAATTATTCTCTACAGTTTAAATATGAATACTTTAATATCTTCTAATTATGTTCACTTTCGATGCAGAGATGGATAACATGTTCAACATTAACAGAATTACAAAATGTACCGGAACATTGCCGACGTTTAAATGATGAACTTTGCAAATCGCCATGAACTTTTGGAGTTGTACCATCTCGCTGAGCAAAATTCGAAAAGCGTGGTAGAATGAAATTACCTCGAGAACCTAACAAAATTTTTATTTAACGAAGAACTAGCAAATAGAGGAAAAATTATACATACGCAAGATTTTCAGCCAAATAATACTTAACTGCACATTCTGCGAATAATATGCAATAGAAAAAGATATATTGAAAATAAGTCAAACAAAACAAACTATTGATGCGCAGAAGTAGAAATTCCAAACAGGCCGTGCTGGATATTGGTTTATTAAGGTCCAACACAACATCAGGTTGTTTCGCGGCTTCTAAAACGTATTCTCGCACTGAAAAAAGATGGTTTGAAATATGTTATGAAGCTTTACTAAATACGTCGTATTTCATCAATTTTGCAAACAGAATGCAAATAGAGCAAATAAATCAGAATTCCAATCAAACTTTTTAAATTATCGAAAGCAAATAATTAGCATTAATCAGCATTAATCAAATAGTTCTGTTTCATGATGAAGGATTGAGTGAAATATCTTACATGCTGGGCAATCACTCAAGAATTCTGAACCTTCATCTTCGATACGTTTTTTGACAGCCTGATCACGAAGCCATCGTAGAGGTACATCTAATGAGTCCATTAAAAATTCATATTGTTTACCACTTACGGTATACCTAAATTGCACTTATCTCTGAATCAAACTTGGGAAAAGTTACTAAAGAAACCGGCGACGAAACTGACACGATAACATTTGTCATTTCCGAACAGTTAAGATTTCGCTTTTTCTCCAGAGCGATCGTTGACCAGCATGAGCCAAGTTCATTTAGTAAACGATTGCCATCAATTGGGGGCAGATCTCGATCCACTTCACCATTTTTTTCGGCCATCAACAAGTGGTAATGCGTAGCAGATCTATAAAATACATAAATACATTTCTGATTTAAAGACTAACTTGAACCAGGGATAATTTGAACTAAAAATAATTAATTTAGTGTTGATTTTACGGAATGATATAAAATTCAGGTCATGCAAAATATATTTGAATCCCCCCTAACTTATGCAAATTTCGACATTTTCATGATGGCTTGTCTATCAAGAGTTTCCATCCACCGCTATTTATTGTTGAGGTATAAAAAAATCTCTAATATTTCAAGAACATTAATGGTATAAATAAAAGTGGAATAAAATTCTGCTTGTTCAATAATAGTCAAAATTTCTGACAATAAATTAGTAAAGCATTATTTGACAAAAAACGCATATTTTTCGATGAAATAAATTTATTTAAAATACATACTATGAATGGAATACTTTCCATATTAATTAACAAAAATCGAAATACATGCCCTATGTTATTCGTTTTTCGACACCGTGCATATTCATAGCAACATAAACCAATGAGATCCGAGATACAAATGTCACACTGAGCATAGATAGTTAGCGAGAAGCATTTGCCACTACTTGATTCAAGTTCCACAAAAGGATAAAAAACTAACAGTTTCCGACCATTTTCAATATCCTATAAATAAACATAATATTTTGGAATAGTTAAATAACAGGGTAGTTACACAGGTAAAGAGGTGAAGATATTCTGCAGTAGTCGATAAATTTGCTATGCAATCAGCGATAAACAGATTTTATTTCAGTAGCAAAATATAGACGCAAAACTTTATCCATGCCTATAAAAACGCTTATTTATTTCTGGAAAAGGTTTATTTGAAAATAAAGAATTTTATCAGGACTGTGTGATATACAACACAATACTAACGATGTTGCAAGAACCTATCGAATAAAACCATTTTAGAATTCTTCATTCTGGTAAGTTTATATTCAGACCTAGCACTTCTCATATTTATAAAATAACAAATGTTTTCAAAGAAAAATAGTCCATACATTAAAAAAATACCGGTGCAGCAAATCTTGCATATGATGCAAGGTCAGAGCTGATCAGAAAATCCGTTTTCTCCAAAAGTCTGAAAATGAAAACTGATTTTCAAATCAACAATAGTTGTCGCAGTATCTTAAAAAGAAACAGCTTACAGTGCAGTAACGGATTTTTTCACTGGAAATGATAATGGAATACGGGATACATCTGAGCACTGAAAAAATTCCAAATTCGATGTACTCGGCTGTGCATCAACTGGATTATTTTTCACCGCTTCATCTTCATCATCTAGACCTAATAAGTCATTTTTCTGAATTCTTGAACGTAATCGTTCCTCTATCAGTTCGTAAGTTGATTCGCAATTAGCAGAGGCCTGAAAAAAGAAACGGTAAGTTTATGAATTCGACTTTACTCTATTTACTTTACAAATTTTGCTGAAAATTGACAAGCAGTAAATTGCACTGATTGAAACCGATGGAAGCATTTTGCTGAAAAATGAAGCATAGTCTGAAACCTGAAGTAAGGTTTATGGAATCAACAAACCAAATAACATGGGGAATACTCCCCACTACTCGTATCAGAATCATCTTCAGGACGAAAATTCAACGGTAAACCACCAGGTTTCGCTTTCCTGAAACCAATTTGAAATTCTAGACTTGAGCAATAATTTGACTCAATTCATTATTTTAAACACTTTAACAATCCACTATTTTGATCACTTCAATTTCTTCATTCAGAAATGAATGTTAACCTTTAATGCTACTTAAACATATGTGCGCTGAACAAACCATTGGAGAGAGAAGTGTAACTCAATCAATCACAATGCAACTCAATCAATCAAAAAAGTTCTACCTTAGAAAAAATCAATGACACCTTTAACAACAGTTAATATTCTAAATTTTCCAAAAAAATGCAAGAAAATTTGATACTTTTTTTATACCTTGAAGGTGGTTTCAATATCTTCTTGCATCGACTATCATCATCAGCATTAATGATGCATTGGTGTCTAATAAAATCAGTGAGTTCTTCCGAATCAAAACAAGCCATGTAACCCACTACACAGGCTTCATCTGAAATAATGTAAATTAATCGTCTCAAGAAAAAAAAAACATAGTTCAAATAGAACTAGACAAGAGGAATGACTTTCTAGTCCACTTTCGAAATTTTAGCTCACAATAATTATAGTGACTAATGAAGATTATCTTTTTCATAAAGGCGAAATCCAACAGTTCCGATCTGAGAAACAACTTATGCTCTCTGAAATTAATGGATAGAACTTCTGATATGGAATTCCGATGGAATCATTTTCATGAAAAATAGCATCCAGAAATTAAAGAGAAAAAATGTTTTAATTTGTTAGCACATGTTATTTTTAAATTCATGTAAAAATCTATGAGATTCGGACAACGAATTTCACTACGATCTGAATTTTAATTTCGATCTCGAGCGGTCAAAAATCGCTTTTTGGTGAAACTGTCGATCACTTGACGGTAGCAAATTTATACCGTAACTGGATTTGAATGTTAGCTTCAGAAAAGCGATATATTTCAATAAAAAAACATGCCATTTATTTTGATGGTGAATATGTCATCAAATTTTTACTGGAAGAAATTTTATCAACCTATTCTAAGAATAATACAAATTCGAAACATACGCACATTGACAAATCTAAACAACAATGACAACAGTAAAGATAATGAATATGCAACAACCGACTCCAATCAAAATCAACGACTTGAAAAGTGCTTTAAGCTCAGGGAAGCATCGGAATATAACACCAAAAGCAGATATCAGATATAATGAAAATCTAAGATTCATAAAAAAAACAAAAAATAGGAAAATTATTCTCTAATATTCGGTCACTTATCATAACTTCATTTTATCCATTATCGATGATTTTCCAAAATAAGTTTGGTAATAATATACAAATTTTTCAGTTATTGCTAATGAACAGCCTGTGATTTCGAAATGTCCAAGGAATAACATTTGGCATTGGTGAAATAGAAACTCAACACTACAGCAGAAACAAAATCAGGCCGCAAAATCGAAAAAAAAATATGTGGTTTGAAAAATTCTTGAAATGTGGAAAACTGGATAGTTCTTTTTCCTTCTTAAATTTATAACAGCAACATATAATAGAAAAAAGATGAAATTATGTATTATGCATACTTTGCAGTAAACGATTCTGATAAACCAACGAAGAATGAGTTTTCGGAACAAAAATATATGCACATGAAAGAGCTAATATTATTCCTCCTAAAACATCGGTCGGGTAATGCCAATTATCGGTTACACGCGTTGTCATCACCAATACTGTCCATGCACCACTTATAAGTAGCACCATGAAACGGATTATTCGTAACAATTTACTGCGAGTAGCATTAACTATACCTAAACAAAAATTGATTAATTTAACAGTCAAAAAATGATCTTAGAACAAGACGGATAAAAACAAGAAGTGCGATATAGAAATCTGAAAAATGACAAATTTTATAATACAAATTCTCTCTCTCTCTCTCTCTCTCTATATATATATATATATATAAATGATTATGTGGTCACAAAAAATTCCTTCCCTGTCTCACGGAGACAAGGAAGGAAAAATTAGAATAGCATATGTATACTGTTTGGATAAAAAACTTTATCAGTAATCTTCTTAAACTTCGCTATTAGTAACATACCTTTCAGATAAAAATAAAGGAATAAAAAAAACAATACAGCAGCTGATGTATGGCCACTTGGAAAACTTTGACGTCCGACACGAATCCGATGCATATTAGTTCCCAAACAATTGGCATCTGTAAATAAACAACAACATGAAAATATTTATTGTTCGACAAAACTTTTCATATTTCAAGAATTTTTCATTAAGGACATAAAACCACGAGAAATTCCATCTAAAAATCTTAAAATGAACCTCTCAAAATTCTTAGAAAATTTTGAAACCTGCAAAACTGAATTTTTTAATAATTTTCTATCATATTTCTTCTATCTCTATCGTCCTTTTCCTCATAATACTTTTCGCACAATATTACTTTGAAAACAATTGAAATCCACCGTTAATAGTACAAAATCCTCTCTATTTTCATCGTAAGTCCTTTTCTTATTCCCTTTCTCAGAGTATTTTACTTCACTATTCAACTGCAGTCAAATTAGCTTAAATTGAAGAGAAATTACATTTACTTTCGATATAAGTATTTGGATCGTTACAATTGATTTGCTCCCAGTTCGGCTGGCAAACACTTAAATAGTGCGGTCTTAACCGAGCGAACGTACATTTCAATACCTGGAAGTATAAGAAATTTATCTCTACACCTTGTGAAAAATTATAGAGTTAATATTTTAATATATTTCAATTTCAAAACTTTCATAATTGCGAAAAACGGATTAGGCTAATGTGTGAACGCGAATGATGTAAAAATTGAAGTGAGAATATGAAAATACGAAGGAAACATACCTCCATTATAAATGCTGAAATGACAAATGAAGCAAGATATATGAGATAGATTGATGTAGTGAAATGGAAATATTTGCGCAGTTTATTTTCACCTTTAGATATCATAAAAACCACAGCTTCTACTAATACGATGACGAGAAATGGTGACGCAATAGAAACAGCTAATAGGTGCTTCGTTGATATGGTATTTGGACGAAATGGATTATTAATATACGGTACCTGAAGGAAGAGCAAAAATTGAACAATTGTGTTAATATCACTACTTTTTCTAATTACATGGAAAAACTGGAAGAGCCAACAATCCAATTTGTACAAATTCATTATTCTACAGAAATAATATGAGAAAATCATTGCCATTTCAAAGATAAACGATATTATTTTTTGAAGTGTTGAGATGGCTTAATTTACTCAATTTAATATGATTCATAATACATGTTCCAGTCGCCGCATGAATTCTCTTCTCGAATTTTAAATCCAATTTAACGATTACAAGAGCTATAAAAGTGCGGAGCCAAATTACAAACGTGATGAATACTTCACAAAATCAGCCATAGCAACGGATAAAGAAATCAACACGAAAATCTAGGCAAAAAAAGAAATTGACAGCAAAATTGACCAACTTAAACATAACATCATATTTTAATTAACGATGCTGTTCACGTATGAAAAAGACTAACAACATATACTAACTATCGCTGTACATTGTTCATTTATTATTTGCTCGTTCTACTACAAACTAATATAACAAATTAGAATATGAAAAAATTCCGATATCCTAAATTAAAGGAAAACTTTACCTCATAACAATAGAAACCACGTTCATATGGTTCAAAAAGTTTGCCAATAAACATATTTAATGCAAAAAATGCGACAGCTAATGCGATTCCAACATCCACAGCTATAGCTAAAAGACCTTTAGCAATAACGATCGTCGTTGATTCTTCCACTTTACCTTCATTTTGTGCAAACTGTCCGCTCAACGTTAATCGACGCAATGACATCACTGATCTAAAATATATCGATATCTGATAAAATAGTAACATTGTAAACAAATCTTTCCAACCAAAAAGCTAACAATTTTTACTTTATATGAATTTATAATAATTCAAACCATTCCAAACATATTCCGAACGTGCATTTTTTTTTTCCTACTATTCAAAATATTAATAATTTTTAATTATATCCAAATGACAAATAAATCAATCCTACTTATAGTTAACCCTTAACCTCATTTAAACTAATATAACATTTAACTTAATTCTTTGGCATCAATCCTTTTTTTATATGAAATGTTTTGATAATTCAATCTTTCGTTCTATTTGATGCAAACAATCATTTTTCCCTAATGTTTACAAGAATTTTTAAGAGAAAATCTTCCGGCTAAAAATGAAGTAACCCTGTCATGGAATACAATTCGTCAAATATATTTCTGATGTATTATATTATAATTCACTCCAAACTCTCTTATATCATTCATCTCTATTTTTCACTCATTTTTTTCCTCTTACTGATTGTTTTGCTTTCAACCGACGATATGTGGATTGCGTAAGGTTAATTCTCACACTAAATAAGAAATCCATGCAACAGTAGTATTCCATTTCAAATATGCAACAATGGATTGAAATGGAACTTCTTGTTGCATATTTGCATTTCTTCTTTGCAAGTGAATCTAACGTCTGCTATTAAAAATGTGTTGAACAAGAAGAGGAATTTCTAGCAATATAATAATGAATTTTCATTGTTTTTATGAATTAGAATAATTTTCAAAAATGCCTTTTACTAATTTTATAAAAAAGGTAAAAACTTCATAAGAAATATCCATGCAGTTAGCTTAAAGCAACATAATACCGATTTTATTACTTCTTTTGCAGGAAAAAAAATACGATCTTATCAAAATAAATTATTTCAAATATGATACGAATTTCAGTATTATCGAAAGTTTACTAATTTTTCGTTCACCAACGGAAAACTTGCATTATATTACAGTGTTCTTAAAGAAATAATGAGGTTCAGAAATGCGTTAAAAAACTTGAAATTTTGATTATCAAAAAATATAAATAAAATTAACGTAATTTTAGAGTAAATTTTAAGCTTCGCCTAAATGATATTCACTATCAAAAAAAAAAGCTCATGCCAATAGTTATGTAATTCTATTTCTTGTAAGATTTATGTTTCTTTTTTTAATTATGCAAAATTAAGCAAATTGTAAATTATGTATTAAATTCCCGCACAAAGACAATCTGAAGATTTGCATTATAGTAAAGAACATTACGACATGAATTATTGGATTACTATCATAAAAAACCTCGTCGCAGTGATTTTCATTCACCCTCACCTTCCCACATTTCAGAATAATTGATTGCCACTTCTGAACATAGAAGTAATATATTTCAGCGCATAAATAATCTCACAAATGCTAAAATTACATAAAAAGTTCAGATCCTTCAACTTCTTCTGCAAATCGAAATCAAACTATTGCTTATGTTATTACCTAAATTCGGATTATCTTAGTCACATTGATAAAATCTAAATGAAAAATAAGTTGTAAAACTAATAAAATTTTAGCGTTACGAATAGTTTTATAAAAGTTAGAAAATTAAGATCAAAAAAATCTCTGTTGATAATTACCGATTAGATGCAGATGTGAAAATTAATGTCATATAATGTAAATGTAGTCGAATGCACACAAACATAAAAATACACACATACACACACAAAGATATATATACAAATATTAATATATGTGAACAAATCACTTTAAATGTTTCATGCTATCTGTATATGTGCTTGTGTTTCTAAACCTGTTCCCATTTATAGATACTACAGTTGTGTTCGTTTTTTTTTTGTTTGCTAACCTGTTCTGATTTCTAGATGCTACAGTTGTGTTCGTTTTTGTCCGTGTTTTCAACACTTTAAAAACAAAATACTAATAAAAAGAAAAGAAGAAATTAATGTTATCTATGAAGCCTGCGTATGCGCAACAACTTAAAGCTGTGACCGAAAATTCCTATGAATGGATTTGCCAGAAGTCGAAGAAATCAAGCAACTTTTGTATCATTTTTCACAAGTTCATTTTCTTGAGATTTCATTTCGTATTCTGGTTCTAAATCACCCAAATGCATTAATAGTATACCGGCTGACAACCGTGAAATTAGCTCTTCTCGTTCGATATCATGAGCCCATTCAACCTGCAACAACTTGTTGCTCTTCGTAATAATACATATTGCTTATTTTCTGCGATAGATTCTAATGTCTAATCTATTTCTGCCATCATGTAAACAAAAAAGAAGCTCTTATACTGGTCTTAGCAAAAAAGCCAGAGCATATCCACAGGGTTTTGCAAACAAAAACAAAAATTGATATTTAAACTAAAAATATTTAACCTTTCCCCAGATATCACTTTGATATTTTTGTTCCAGTAGTGCGAGATCAACGGCTTCATCAACATGTAAACGACATGATAAGGCAGCCAAGGTAAGAAACACAGATTTGAGCGATTCTGTGGCATATTGTAAGCCGACTAATTGTAGAAAACTATAATCTGACAGCTGATTTGATAAACGAATTCGTGAATTATTGTCGATCACAGGTTCTGGAAAAGCGACTGCAATAATCATTTACAGGGCAGGATGCTTTTATCCTAAAAGTCTCCACTAAATCTAGAATTTTCAAGCCAACACTGTCATCCAATTTAATAAGTTTTCCGTTGTTGATATAAGAGAAACGCTGAACAGGACTTCGCTAATTCTCGAGAACCACGATGTTCTCCTTTTTCCTTATTTAATCCGCTAAAATCTACTCATTCATAATGACAGCACCAAATATTTCAAAAATTAGTAAAAAAATTAGTTAGCTTTCTAGATCTACAGCTAACATAAAATTTTTAAAAACACAACTGACCTTCAACAAGTGAATAACTCGGTCTCACTGACAAACCATACTCCAAGTTTACCCATTCAACCACTGGATTCCAATTTGTTTCTTCCAGCTCTAGTAAATTACTGTTTTCCTCCAGTCGATATAGAATTGTGTCTTTATCCAGAAACTGGAGCACTTGTGACAAGATGTGAGATCTGAACTAAATGCTCCAACAAAGATAAACCGGGCATACTCAGACAATATCCGGCATTAGCTTATGATATTTCAAAGAGGCATTTTAAAAATAATTATGTAAAAGACCAAGTTAATTGGAGCATCTTAATGCAAACGTAAAAATCATATAAACTTCGAGGAAAAACGTATACTTTTCTAGCGACATCGGATTGTCGATAGCTGTAAAAATTAAGCCTGTAAGCCGCATTAAATTTGTCCTCAACTCATCCTTTTGCATGTTCCATTCTTCTGCTACAGCAAGCGCAAGTGCTTCACAATGTATCTAAAAAAGAGATGGTTTTTTTGCTAAACTGAGAGATAGTTTATTTCTTCATCGTTTCTTGTCAAATGAGGATAGGATACCAGGTTCAAATAAAAGTCTTCTTTGCTCCATTTTATGTCACAATATCAGAAAAACAATATTTCATATTTGCAAGAAAATAAAACCTCTACTGGATTCTGCTTCGGTGTGATTAAACAACTCTTGTCAAGGAATATGTTATAAACTTTCTCCGTGGGCTTAAACACAGCTCGTGCTTCCTGCAACCAATGGAAATTTAAATTTTCATTAATGGAAAGTCACTCCACTTTAACTCATTTATTCTTTATAAGAAATTGTTTCTTCCCGTCTAAGTTATCTCATGTTTTTGTCAGTTAACAATTTATCCAATTTCATGATTACCTTATAAAATCGATTCTTTACATTAGAGATACCAGAAAACGATCGGCGTAGTAGATGGTACACTTTTGTATTCATCTAAAAAAGCTATAAGCTGATTATTGCTCAACCTGTTCAAAATAACACAAGTTATGTTACATAACCGAAAAACTCAACCTAATCCGTAATACATGCCATGGCACCACAATATCCTCCAACGACTAACCGAATATAGCATGAAGTTTGCCAGCTTTAGTCAGTAAAAAAATTATGTTCTGCCCTGCTTCTATTGTCACAAGCTTTTTACATCATAGTGAGGTAATAACAATTATGTCGATGTTCGTCAGATAATCAAAATTTCAAAAATACGCATTTCAGAAAAGTGTGAAGCAGCTACGAAGCAATTTATATTGTCGTGATAAAAGCTGACAAACAATATGTTTATTCATTATAATCCAAGGAGCAAAATACAGTTTGCATATTAGGGGTAAATGAAAGATATTTTACAACACAAAATGCACCTAATAGTAACAAATCAGAATCATTATAGAAGCACCAAGAACATCCGCAATCTTTGGCCTAAAACTCCTCTACATAAGCCATCCTTTGATTAATTGAGACCCATCAATTAATCAATAACATCAGCTAGGGAAACCGATGAACTTATATCTCATTTTTAATCCTCAAGTTCGAAGTGCAATTTCAAAAATTAACCGAAGTAGAGCTAAATGTGAAAATCTTTTGTAATTTAAACCATAATTCAGATCCATTTCTAGAACAATTTGTCCAAACCTTTCGAGGAAAAAAAATTTTATGAAAAAATACAATCATTACATTCTCGATTGCTGCTCATCATAGTCCACGTAGCGTGGAAAATCTCTCGGTTGTGAATCGAAATCATCGGATATAGTTGTCGATTCTACGTAAGGCAACTTCTTCGCTTCACTAGCTGGAATTCCGTTCCTCCTATCCCGTTCTAGTTTTTCCACTTTCTCTACCATCTACAAAAACTTAGTAAATGCTGATGACCATAAAATATGTGATTCCTTTTAAATGTCAAGTTCCAGGTAAATAACAATTACATGAATAATAACTAGATTATAACAAATGACAACAATGAAAATAATAGAACCAAAACAATTACATACGTAATTTCTGTAATATATCATAGCTCATACATAATTGCATGATGGATGATTATGTTAATTAAAGATGACTTATAATGTAGAGTAAATTATTTATTCCATGCGCTAACAAGAGATCAATCGATGGGCAGGATTCGTGAACAGAAAACTACAAAAAATCAGTATTTTAAATTTTAGCCATAACCTCCTCACTAGCTTTTCGATTTGCCAAAATCTCTTCTTCTGTAGGTGGTAATTTCCGTATCCCTCGTAACCATGTTAGCCATTCTGGTGGTGGCACATGAGATGAATTATTTCCCGGAACGAAACCTCTATAATGTTTTTCATGTCATAAACTTTGGAGAACTATATGTCTTTATATAAAATTTATAGGCTCAACCTTTGTTGCAATATCATCACGTTATATAATTTTGGTATTGAAAAATCATTAAAATTAGCAAAATTTTAACAATCGACAGGATAATGTGATAAAATATTAAGTTTAAAATCATCTTGATTTCTTCCTTTTCTCAATGATTACTTTTTTCAATGAACAGTCTTTTTTCCAATGATTTCTTCCTTTCAGCTGTAGTTACCATACTGCCTTGCTAATTCTACCTGTCAAATTGCTAATTTATTCTTCTGAACATTTATTTTAAGGTGACTCCAATTATTGTACAGCTATTTATTCAACTTGTTGCACAATCTATTCAATTAAATTCGTATTTTATTGAGAATGAATGCATAATCTATTTGAAATCTATCCTGACGGTCCCTAAAAAGCTTAATGTGATTTACTTACAACTGGTACTTATTCGAATGTTATTTCACAATCAAACAGAGTAACCTGTAATTCTATCTATAGTAAACCGAATGGAAAGAAGGTGGCATTATTTTTATCTTACAATATTTATAAATCGTAAAAACGTGATAGTGTCTCGTACATATATGGCATTGGCATAGTCTACATATGCAACTACATATCTCATGCAAGCTTGTATTTCCCTTAATCAAGTAGAACTGTTTATCCACTCTTACAAAAATTTTTTCTTAAAAAGATTTTTAAACTAAGTAAAGTTTTAATACTCAAATAGAAAAAAAAAACTACCACTAACTAACCTATTAACAATCCGTTTCGATTTGGTTAATTCGTAGTATTTGTTGCCTTGCTCATCATTACCAACGAAAACTTTCTGAAATCGTTCTCGACTAAGCGAATCCAAAAAATTACGCCAAATAAATTTCAGCACACCTGGACGACGAACCATTAACACTTCACCATGGCGAAATCTCTAAAATTACGTGGTAGTGATCTCGTACATACATAGTCTGCATACGCAACTACACGTCTCATGCAAGCTTGTTTTTCCTATTAATCAATTGGAACTATTCGTCCACTCGTGTTCTGTGTATCCGTTTATTTATATAATGAGGAAATCAACAAATTGTTTTGTTACATTGCGAATTGAACTTCAGAATATTTAACGCTAGTTTGAGACCTTGCCTATCAGTATTCCAAGGTTACTGTTTAAAATGTCTGAATTCTGTAAACTCACAGTAATATATCAAACCTTTTTTACAGCACAGTTCTGACAAGTACTTCACCTGTTGCAGTAGATTGCAAAAAATAAGATGTTCTAATATTTGTATAAATTGATTTTATGGAAATCATTTGTTATTGATAAATACATCTTTTAGTTATGTATAGAATATATTCCTTTATTATCGTAAATGCATGTGATAATTATCATAATTATTGATAATTATCAATGGAATTTTTCAAATAATAGAACGAAAAAAGGAACTTTAACTAATTGCATCTGATTTATTCTTTGATTCACATGATATCACATCCAAAGCAATGAAATAATTTAGGGCATAATTAATTCAGAAGATGAATGCACGGATCAAGATAATCCATTTCAAGAGTGAAAGAGTGAAACCTTTTGCTTGTATTAGTTCTTTTTCTCATTGTAAATCTATTTCTTGTCTTCCTTGATTTTGCTCAAATTAAAGTTTTGATTACTATATAGTGTGTGTAGGAATTAATGGCAGTTTTCTTGAAATTCATGAAAAAACAAAAAGGAGAAAAAAATCAATCGACTGAATGACTGATTAACTTTTTAAGTGAGATACACGATTCTCTTCTTCATTTTCTCCTTTTTTTTATTTCAACTGCAATTTGAAAATGTTCTCATATATGAAAATTATTTGAAAAAGAAATTAAGGGAAAAAATTCTTCACAGTAATTGCAGTCGTAACTGGAATCAATTTTCGGGAAAAATTGTTCCATTTCTCCTAACTTATTCAGTTTCATCGGAATCAAGAAGAAATACGAGAAGACTTGCAAGAATCACTACTTGCTTCTTGGCCTATTTAAATTCAGAAGGAGAAACTTTAATGCAATATAAATCAACGATTAAGTCTCGGTTGTTCGGAATATTTCATGTGTTGTTCCTTACTTAAGTGAATGTACTATCCGTATCATGTCAAGCTTTTATTCCACCTTTTGCTCCTAGCACGAAAGTCTGGTAATATGGTAATAATCATTTTGGATGCTCTTTTGAGAGATGAGATAGTCTGTATCTGGAGAGAGTCAAAGATTAGTAAGGTTGGAAGATATTATGAGTTAGGGATTGTGAGCAACGAAATGTTGCATTATTTGGAAGAGATCAGAAATTGAAAGGATGTTTCATGAATGAGTGGTAGATAGACGGATAGATATCAAAGGAAATCCGGGAAGATACGCATTCTTTGTAGTATGACGGGAAAAACAATGGATTGTTTGATAAGGAAAAGATTATGAAAATGGATGAGAGAGGCGAAAGAAAAATGATGAGTTCAGGAGCTATTGAGAGAATCATTGTGATTTAATGACCAAGATTGAGAGGGTTATAAAGGTAAAGTAGACGGAGTTGTTTATTTAGGTTTAATTAAGCTTGAGCTGAAACAAGTGATTTGTTTCGTTGAATAATTGCTACATTGATGCGTTGTGAATTTACCGTGATCTGGATCAAGCAGATATTCAGGATATCTCGCTCTACATGATCGTTTAGTAAGATGCATGTTTGAGGATGGTAAAACTACTAATTGCATTTTGAAAAGATCTTCTATATAAGAAAAAAGCTCGCGGTATTAGCCGTAAAATTGATCGTTTAGTGTATCAGGATACTTCCCAAATTGTTGGATCTAAGTTAGTTAATCCATTACGAATATTCGCAATTTACATATGTGGATCGAACTAAACTGCTTAAAGTGATTCGTGATGTTGGTTTAAGTCCCAACTGGGGAAAATAATGGATATTTTTTTCGTCGAAATATATGTTTTTTTTGTATGAATTCTTCATATTTTTTAGTTCATATCGATGAGTTCGCTTTCAATTGTAAGTCCGGAACGTCGAATTGAACTAAATCCTTTTGATGTCGATGCCTGGAATCTTTTGCTGCGAGAGTCACAGGTATTCGTTGTATCAGACACTAATATCTCCTGATGGAAACTCCCAATTTGATTTGTTTGAAGAATAAGTGAATTTAAAATTGTAGTAAATAATGCATAAGTTGAAATAATTTTACCCTATTTTTGTTAAACTTTGATTGGTGATATAAGACATATAAGGATAAGCAACTTCATTATAATTACATTTTCTAATTCGAAGTAAAAGTGAACGTGTAATTTTATTGGAATAATGTGATTAATTTTTTAACTTGTATTGAGACACCTTTTAGGGAGTTATTTTCCCTTTATAGCAAAAGCGGGTAAACATTAATCGGCTAAGAAGTTTTTCTGAATTTCATTATTTTATATCAAAAATACGTGGTTCAATTGCGTTGGGCTTATTTTCCAAAAAGTAGAACTCATTTGAAATAATTTCCCATCCCATCCGGTGGGAGTATTCCATCTTATAATCAGATGGGCGAGATTTTGCGCAATGCGAAGGAGAGTCGAAGGAAAGAGATTTTATTGAGATATCGAAAAGAATTTTACATGATAAAGTTTCAGGCGAGACCAGTTGATCAGGTGCATTCGTTCTACGAAAAATTGGTGGCACAGTTTCCGAATGCTGGCCGTTACTGGAAAGCATATATAGATCATGAAGTAAGTCATCTGTTGAAAATTTTACTTTATTTCATGATTCTGAACTCTTGCTTCACTTCGTCGAATGCTTTTGTGAAAAAGCCGGTTTGGATTTTCATTTACTTAATATGGCCACTTCAGCTAAGAAAATATTCCCAAGTGAAATGTAGTAGGAGTGAAAAGTTCGAAGGAAAATACCGTTATAAAAATTTTCCAAAAATACGTCTAAAAATTCGGAGACTAACTGGTTACTTTTTTTGTTCATTAAAATCAAGATTTTTTAAATCATGAACATGACGACATTGAGAGAAAAGAATCTATCATCATGAATAGAAATGTAGCAGCAATATAGTTTCCATCAATTGAATACCATCGTTTTTATTTGTTTTGCAATTTTGCAGCGCGCAGTGGTGCTCGCTCTTCTTCTCCTTCTTCGTGTAAACAGACATGGAAATTCTGTGAAACTGAGAACAAAAAGTGTGAATTTAGGAATGACATACTTTACCTTTAGTCCATGTTTTGAACAAATATCAAATGTATTACTACTGCTGCATGAATTTTGCCATCGTCCCAAACGGAATAAAAATTTTTACTCGAAAAAGTGGCCGAACAATAATGAAATACATATTTTTGGTTGCATTTTTCCTTTCTCCTTTTTCTCTTTCTTTTTAAATTTTTCCCACCGAATAAAGAATATACGACAAATATGATTTCTCTCACAGTGCAACTAATTATGATTTTTCAAAATTCACTTTATTTCATATCATGTTTTGTTTTCTCGGCGTTTAAAATAGTACGAAAGTGTTTTGGGGACAGAGATTGGAAATGGGGACAGTGAGATGGAACATTACACTAAAAGTCCTGGCGTGAATTTTGAGAAATCATTATGCGGTAACAATGTTACACTATCTAAAAGCAATAACGATAATGGTTGTTCAAACAATATGTCTCTTTCTCTTTTTTTTTAAGGGAAAAAGAAAATCTAACATGCATATAATAATTTAGGCATAGGGACTTTTTATAATGTTGGAATTTCATGTTCCCGAAATTTCCAGATTGAGTTGTGAAATTCCTCTGTGTAGTTTCCTACTTGTTGAACAATATGCAGGATATATTTTCGGCAAACTTCCAAGTCATTGTTAGGTCGTCGTGGAAATTTTATTGGGAAATTTATTAAAATGTGTGCTATTATTTGACTAAATCAAATTTAAAACATGGGCATGGTCTGTTTCTCGCATTTGTTGTTACAATTACTTAATTCAGAACGTTGCTTTTGTCGTAGTGCCTATCATGGGCTGATTTTATGGGGATTTCTTGGCGGATAAGCATTCATCCTTCGGCTATTTCTAAGATTTTATTTTTTACTACTAAAGAAAGTTTCATGCATTTAAATTTCAGCTTCGTGGCAAAAATTACGAAAATGTGGAATCAGTAAGTTTAAATTCTTTGTCAAGGTTTTCAAAAATTTGGTTTAGAATTCCATCAATTTAGAATAACGTTTTGTTTTTCAACGAATAATCTAACCATAGGATGAATTACACGAATGATTCTAATGTCTGTTATCTTTGGATCTGTTGCATTCAGTGCAGGAAAAGGCTATTGCATTGAATGTTTGAGTATTTTTTTTCAAAACATTGAATTTGATTCTGATCCTCTAGTATGATTCACCATGCAGAATATATGTCTTAAAATTTGGAGCTCATAAGCACCAATTCTGTTGATTAGCGGGAACTAGATTAATCGGCAATAGAGAAGTGTTATGATAATTATTGTGGCCTGATGCATACACTACTGAACATTTTTTGTTTGAGTTGCGATGATCATTAAATGATGTAGCGCAGTAATTTGACTGAATTATCATAATCTTGAACTTCTTGCATAGCTCAGAACCCATGGGTTGATCACTAACCAATTGAATAATACGACTTAAATGCTACTTTATTTCTGAAAATATTTCATTGCTTAATGATTGGACATCTTTTTTCAGTTATTTGGGCGCTGTCTCATTCATGTCCTCAATATCGATCTCTGGAAGTGCTATGTTTTCTATGTACGTGAGACTAAAGGACATCTGTCTTCGTTCAGGTTTGATATGTTTATTTCTTCTGGTGTAGCTATGACACTTACTTAAGTGATTTTGTCATTTAAACATAATTTAAGTTTTAAGAAAGTAAGAGAAAACTGTCTTCTATTAAAATGATCTTCGGCTGATTGTTATTCAAATTGCCTTACATAATATTTTGTAATTTTATCTGTTAATAAAGTAATCTCACTGAGGAATTTCAGTAACTAAGCTTTATCTTAATAGTATCTACCGATATTTAAATAGTTCTTTATTTTCGATTCATAGCTACACACACAAATTCTGATTTTAGGGAAAAAATGGCGCAAGCATATGAATTTGCTTTGGATAAAATTGGTCTTGACATGCATTCATACTCCATTTATTCCGATTATCTTTCCTTTCTTAAATCTGCGTAAGTTTTGTTAGTTTTTTGTTTGTATAGTAGAAAATCTAAATTTTCATTAATAAAAAAATCTTACATTACAGGCCCACAGTTGGTCAGTACGCAGAGAATCAGCGAATTTCAGCTGTTCGTAAAATTTATCAGCGTGGCGTCGTCACTCCAATGATTAATATCGAACAATTGTGGGCTGAATATTGTGCTTATGAAAAGGTAGAATGTCGAATAATTTTTATGGTTTTCTATTGGATTTGTTGAATCTTTTATCGATTACGATTGACTAATAAAAGCAGAAGTAAATTTACGGCTTGTTGGACGAAAAAAGTGAATTAGGAATTTGGACTCTTATTGCTTTATAGACTTTGAAAAAACTTTGATTTTTTTCCTGGTTCCTCGAATTTTTTTTAATTTGCAGAGCGTAAATGCCACATTAGCGGAGAAATTGATAGCCGAACGAAATAAGGAATACCAAGTTGCTAAGCGTATCTCAAAATCGTTGGAGCAAGTGACAAGGGGATTAAACCGACAGGCTGTAAGTGTCCCACCGCGAGGAACTGCTGCAGAAATGAAGCAGGTTTGAACTTTTCAGTTTTACTTCAACTTTTAGGTTTTAATTCTTACGAAACTTTCTTTATGGTCATTACAAAAAATTAGTTAAAGATTTCTTTATTTTTTCAGCTGGACATGTGGCGGAAGTACATACAATGGGAAAAAAGTAATCCTTTGGGCACAGAAGAATACGCATACTTTGCTAAAAGAGGTAATTATAAGCTTTAATAATTTACGTTTGAAATTGAAACAAACTGATATTATTGTATGATAATTTTGTTGCCCCAAAAAAAGTCGTATTATAATATTATGTGTCCAGCTAAACTATATATGCTAATATTAGAGTCAATGTCAATCCTACTCCAAATTTATGTTGTTTAATAATGTGTTCAGTAATATATGCTTACGAACAAGCTCTGCTGTGCCTTGGATATTATCCTGACATGTGGTACGAAGCCGCATTGTTTCAGCAACAAGCTGCAGCTGTTCTGGCAGAAAAGGGTGATGTAAAATTAGCAGCCACAATGAATGCTGATATCATTCGTTAGTTCATGCTTATTGCGAATTTAAAAAAAGTGCTAAATTCTTGATTACTAGAATCATCACAAGATTTTGGTGAAGGTTCTGTTAGGTCATTAACTATGTTGCTGCCAACACTAGACTGAAATTTGAATATTTGGCCATACAGTGATGGTTTTGCAATGGTTTTAGAGCTAGAAATGCGCGAGCCATTTTAATGAGAGTATTTATTCATTCTTCGAGTTACATCATTGCTCTCTTTCCTTTTTTTTTAGATTTTTACGCTTTTCAGAATTATTCGAACGTGCAGTCGGAGGCCTATTAAAGGAAAGCCAACTTTTGTTTTTTGCATATGCAGATTATGAAGAAGAACGAATGAAATTTGATAATGTGAGGAAAATTTACGATCGACTTCTGGCAATTGAAACAGCCGATCCTACCTTGGTAGTTGCTTACATGTTATTCTTTAATAATTATAGTTTTATCGGTTACAATTTGAAGGAGTAGCTCATTTCATATCTGAGCATACTATGTTATATTTCCTATATAGAAAAATTTTTCGAAAAAATTCTCTAGAAAGTGACACGTTGTGTATTGACTCTAACAGTTTTATAAAGTTTGTACGAATGATGAAAATACACAATTTACGCATTTTGTTTGATTTAAAATTCAGGCTTATATACAACTGATGAAATTTGTGAGGCGAACCGAAGGTGTGCAGTATGCACGTGCAATTTTTAAGCGTGCACGTCAGGATTCACGTTGCAAATTTCACATTTTCGTTGCTTCTGCACTTATGGAATATTATTGCAGCAAGGTTCTTAATTTTTATTTTTAATTTCTTCAATAATCGTTAAAGGAAATTTGTACTGTCACTGCCCAGTCTTTTGTTCATTCCATCTAATATTTCTAAACATTAATGGTTACAAAAATACTGCTTCAGGTTCCCATTATTTTTGTATAATTTGCACTGTAAT
The DNA here is from genome assembly GCA_916381525.1 of Cercopithifilaria johnstoni. Lineage (NCBI taxonomy): Eukaryota > Metazoa > Nematoda > Chromadorea > Rhabditida > Onchocercidae > Cercopithifilaria > Cercopithifilaria johnstoni. The sequence goes on from CAKAEH010001439.1 coordinate 47,824, forward strand.
CGAGTTATTGACGAATTACTTTCATTGCTGATCACTTTTTAGGATACAGATATTGCAATAAGGGTTTTTGATATGGGACTGAAAAAGTATGGCGATGAACCGGAATATGCTCTCGCTTATGTCGATTTTCTGTCACACTTAAACGGTAGTTCAAATTCCATAATAATTACTTCCCAAAATTTCGATCTACTGCTTTGGTTCAATTGTGTTTTCATTTCCAGAATTTTTCTACTCCAATTTTTTTTATTTTAGGACATACGCATATATTTCTTTTCGGGAGAATGTTTTTTCTTATTGAAATTTACATTTGTGATGTTTGTTCTGTTACGGAATTCGATTTGTTTAAATTATTTCAGAGGATAACAATACACGTGTCGTTCTTGAGCGAATATTGACTTCGGACTGTATGGCACCTGAAAAATCGATGTTAGTGAATTTTTTCTTCAAAGTCAAATTTATTTCTGAACGTTGAATTCAATTATCTTTTTTCTAGTGAGATCTGGGATCGCTACTTAGAATTTGAATCACATGTTGGTGATTTGTCGAGTATTTTGAAAGTTGATCAGAGGCGGCGTGAAGCGTTAAAAGAACAATATGGCGAAATGCAAACCCTATTGTTAATTGATCGATATAAATTTCTGGACTTGGTACCGTGCACTAGTGATCAGTTGAGATTGATGGGTTATTCGGTAAGTAGCAAGCAAATTATCGAATTCAAATATTGTTTACAAATATTTTTAGACTCTTAACTTCATTGTTTTTCAATAAGTTTCATAGATCAAATGTATTTTTTTTGGAAGGTTAGGAATTCTAGTATAATTTGCCATAATATTATAGTGAAGATGGAGCTGAGAAAAGAAGATCCAGACCAATTCACACGGAAATTTTTTAATCCGGAGTATCTCGAAAAATGTGATATCAGTTCACTGTTTTCATGAGATTAAGGAGTATCAGTAGAACAAATTGAACTTTAGAAGTTCCTTCGTTATATGGAATCACCATTAATTTAATTAGTGTATTGTTAATCAGAAATGGCTTGTTAATTTTCCCATAAGCTTCCTTCAGAATCAATTTTATGTTCTGAATTCTATGGTATTTGCAGAAAAAACTAGGACAAGGTTCGTCATTGATTGGACGTTCATCAGTTTCAGGAACAGTTTCTTTATTGTCAAATGGTGCTCAAACAAATGGTTTGATTTCCTTGATTGATAACTGTTGATAACTGTCTCATCATGTCAATGTTGCATTCTGCAATCTCACAGTTTTTTTGTTTCAGGACAGAATGTGGTGAGGCAAACTCCAGCTGGGGGTGGACCATCAGTCGTAATGGGTGGTGGTGTAAGTCTGGAAATTTCCGGTTATCCAAGGCCGGATACAGATCAGATGATACCTTTTAAACCAAAATTGAACACGAATACCAGTTACCATCCTATTCCTGGTGGTATGTTTCAAATTTTTTTCATGCACATTTCAGTTTATCTAATTTAGTTTTTTAATTTTTTCGCGCATATTTGCAGAAAAACATGTGAAGTCTATAAACAAGCGAGCTGTTAATCCCATTTTTTAAAGGTGTTTTCCCGCCACCGGCTGCAGCTGCTCAATTGATGCAGATGTTACCGCCTCCATGGTGTTTCAATGGTCCTTTTGTTTCGATAGATTTACTTATGGAAAGCTTAACAAAATTCAACCAAGGTGGACGTATGTTTTTTTTTCTTCAAATCATCACGTTTCCTAGACTTGCGCTCGAGTGATTGTTTCATTCAATGATTATCTGATTTCTTTATTACCTTTGAAATAGTTCTTTTTTAGCACCATCAGTCGATCCTAAAGTGAAATTGGAGAATGGTACCATGTTCGGAATGCATCGAGTAGAAGATATCAAAAAAGAATTTTATCAGTTATTGAATACGACTACGGATCCTAATGTTGTATGCTTTTATTACCTTTGTTATATTTCTTTAAGATCGACAAGATTTAGTACCTGACATTTTACCAAAGATGTTATTTTGTTAAAATTTGGAAGATAATTTAGATTTTGGCGTCAAGCGAATACCAGCAACAGCAAACAGCTTCTGTACAACGGAAGAGACGAGCAGGTGGTGGTGATTCTGACAGCGATGAAGAAGCAGCACCGCGTGCATCTGGGATCGTTCGTGACATTTATCGGAGGAGAATGAATCAAAAAGTTCACGAGTAACCATTATCTACATTCAGGTTGTTTCTCGCACTTCTTTCCTGTTCTAACAAAAGTGTATTGTAATTCTTCATACTTATTTCTCTGCCAGATAGCAGTTACTGTTGTTGTCATGGAAGTTTTTCTAAATAATTATAAGATAGTTTTTCGTTTGGTTGACAAATCTTCCGGTCATATTTTAATGTTAAATCTAAAGATTTTTTTGAATCCAGTTCTGTTCTTATGTACATAATATTATTGTTTTACAGTTTCTGTCGGCACTTTTCTTATGCATCCCTGTGTGTTATTTTGATTATTACCGTTATTATTGTTTTTTTTTTTCAAATTTTGCTAACATTGCGATCTCATATCATGTTCAGCCTAGATTATTGATCGAGATTAAACGTAAATATTATATTGGAGCTAAAATTTGGTGCAGGAAATAAAACAGTTTTTAAATTTTTATGATCATTTACACTTCTAGCTTGATGTTTTTTCTAAATTCTTGAGAGTTTTATAAATCCAAATTACGATTTCTTAATTTCAGAAAAATTCAGATATTTTGAAAGTTCGTGATTGCTGCTGTTATATATACTTCTTCTGCCATTTAATTTACAGTTGTTTTTTCTTGTTGAAATTAGTTCATGATGATCATATTTTCTTATTTGCTCGAGTTTACATTTTAGATTTACATTTGTGGCAGTGCAAGGACATGACTATTAATGTCATGTTTTTTAATTACTTATGCCATGCATGATTATTAATTACGTATGCTAGCAATATGTTACATGTTTTATTAGAAATTTTCTGAAAAAAATTTGGTTTAAATGAAAAAATTTTTCACAGTTTGTGGGAAGAATTTGTCATTGTTTGAAATTTTCAAAAAGAAAATTTAATGCATTCATACTTTTTATTCTGTTTATTAACCTTCGAAATCTTGAATTATTAATCAAATTCATTTAATGAGAGTTTCTAGTTGTGAAGTGCAACAATTTTTCCAATAGTTTTCTAATTAAAATGTCACTGCCGAACATATGAACATATTTTGAGAAACCCAGTTGTTCACTTTCCACATAAAAATCTGAGTAAACGGATATTAACAGTCTGCTTACGATATCGAACTAATTGCACCATCGTAATCGATTCGAAGTTTTAGTTTGCAAACTTCCGATTCTATCTATATCCATGATATGACAGGAGTCTGATGCGCTGATTGTTCAGTTGAGGAAAAGTATCGCAAATACCGGATATTTCCTAATTTTACCTACAATTTTAGTTTATTTAATCGAATAATGAAGAGGGCACAAATATTAGAAAGCGCTTTCGGAGATTAAACTAAAGTGATTTCAGTTTTAAAAATGGTTAAAAGAGAAAGAATTAAAGATTGGAAGAGAAACAAATATTCCTTAATCGATGCCATTGTATTATATTTTAGATGAAGAACTTTGAAATTAAAAAATCACGGAAGTAGGAATGTCGCATGTATTTTGGTATTGGTGTTAATTGAAGCAAGTTATTTAAGATGATATTTGCGTCGATTACTTTGATTTCTATCTGACTTTATATTGAAGATATATAATTTTAAATCTTACAGCAGCAAGTTTATGTCGGATGAATCTTGAGAATTTTAAAATGCTAAAAAAGTAAAAAATTAAATTAATTGACGAATTATAAATCGAATTCATTTAAACATTGATTTCCTCTAAAAAAAAAAAGCAAGCTGTCAACAGTAAATTTTTTGTCAAAGAAAATTTCGTAAAATTATAAGACAAATGATTTCGAATAACTATCAATGGAAAAGTATTATTTATCCCCTTCGATAATTTAACTTTAATTCATTATTAACAAATTTCAATTACTAATTAATAATTATTAGTGTCCTTTTCTTTTTTTCCTAAATTTCAAATAGTTCCGAAATTACAAAAAAAAAAAGAGAGGTAAAAAAATTGTGAAAGGAAAAAGATAATTTGCTGTTTTCTTATAATTTCTGTTCTTCAGAACTGTCAATAAAAGAACTGATCGAATTCAAATAATCATTCCAAAAATGTGTAATAATTCCAATTGACGACATTTTTGTTGTAATGAAGAGGTAGAAATAAGGTGGAAACAATATATTTTTTCATTATCTCTCTCCTTCTTTTCATTAATTTCATTAGTTTAGTCATTCATTTCATTTACTTTACTTATTCAATTATTCTAATATCATTTGATAATAATGAATGAAACTTTTCATTTTATCTTTTCTACACCAAAATTATGAGAAATTAGATAGGAGATTTAATAATGATCAATTTACCTGACTTTATTTATATATTCCAGAATTATGATAAATAAGGAAGGAGGTTTAATAATGATCAATTTACCTGACTTTATTTATATATTCCAGAATTATGATAAATAAGGAAGGAGGTTTAATAATGATCAATTTACCTGAATTTATTTATATACAGGTACATATATATATATATATATATATGTATGGGTGTTTGTGTGCATGTATGGGTGTGTGTGTGTGTCAATTAGAGTAATATTATCAAAAAAATGTTGTTATTTGAAAATGCAATCTAATTTTTAAAATTCAATCAACACATTCATTACAACGTTATAGTAATATTTTAATAAACTCGTTATCATTATTATCAGTTTATCACTATCAATTGTTATAAATTGCTAATTGGAATTTAGGAACTTATTAATTATTGTAATCATTTATATAAACTTGTTATTTATATTTATTTAATATTTGAATTTATTTAATTAATTTTATGATGCTATAATTAGCATTTACTTAAAATAATTAATTAATTGGAAATTTAGATTCAAATAGTAATCTATATGAAAGTTTTAATTGGAATAATTATATTTCTGGTTACAGTCAATAGTGATCAAGCATGTGTAATTAATGGTAAAGTGTATAAAAATGGTGACACCTGGGTTAGTTTATCTTATTCCTTTTGTGTATATTGTGTATATTGATTAAATATAATAGAAATTAATTTTTCTATCACTCTAATAATAATTTTGTTCTTTCCTCATCGTTATATATATATATATATTTATTTATTTATTTATTTATTTTGATTTCGATTAAAGATTATTTATTGTAAACAATGAGATTTAATAAAGTTTAACTGTTGTAAATTCTATAAAGTAAAATTGTTGTAAATTCCATAAAATATAAAATAATGAAAAGTAAATGATTTTCTCTTGTTGGAGTAAAGTATTTGGAATAGTTTAAGCTAATTAAAATAATTAAAATTAAAATTAAATTCCCAAAAAAAAAAATTTCAATTGTAGATTCAGAATAACTTTGAATTGGAATGTAAAACGAAGGATGATGGATCATGGCGCACAAGAATTACTGCATGCTTAGCGCCAGGTGGTTTTCGATTACGTGTAGGAACCGAATTTATAGAAGGTGGAATAAAATATACGTACGTATCTTTTTTTATATGACATAATTTTGGTGTCATTTTAATTTGGAAAAAACTGTCGAAAAGAATACAAATTTATTTCCAAGATTATCCGGTTAAATACCGATGATTGAGAGGATATACGGTTTATATGAATAAACATAAGTTACCCCGGTAAAGTTTCGTAATCTGATTAGTAGGTATTGCAGATTGTTTCTTTTCATCTAACTAATTACTGATACTAATTTGTAGTCTTACATAAAATTTCTCATATATATATATATAATGTTTTGCAATCTTTCATAACAACTAAAATCTATTGTCTAATAGAAATTAAATTTTATTATTAGTTTGAAATTGCGCTTTGATATTAGATCTGCAAATAATTGTATATATGATATAGAAGTAGCGAATCAGCGAATGATATAGAAGTAGCGATTCATTTGTCATTAAAATCACATAAATATTATGAATTAAGCTATAATAATTATCACTATGCAAATTACAATAATATAATGATAATTATAGTTATAATATGGAATGATAATTATGGTGATTAATCATGATAATTATCATTCAGTATTCAGGCAAAATTCATCATTTTCAGATGCATGGAAAAATCTAATGGAAGAGTGGAATATGCTTATGGACCTGTTTAAGAGTATTATACCTTTTCATTGTTTATTCTTCATTCTGTACAATGTAAAAAATACGAATAAACGATTTCAAAAATTTTTTAATGATTGCAAAATATATTTCAATGCAAAGCTATTTTCATATTAATTTATTGTATTGCAAAATAAATTAATTTAATTAAAATCTTTTTTAATTACAATTTTTTTTTAAAAATTCAAGTTACGAATTATAATTGGATGTATTAATTAATTTTTAAAACAAAAATTATATTTGCTTTATTATTCTTCTGATTCCATCCTTCAAAAGAAGTTTATCTGAAAAATTAAAATTGTTAAAAATTGATTAGGATAACGTATGTTTAGTAGCTATTGATAGTATTTTGAATTAATGAGTAAGTTTAATTTTTAATGATTCATTTGATTACTTCGTAAACGATTATTCGTCGTTAGAAATTTTATGCTCGAAAAATAACTATAGCGGTAAAACTATATAATATGACAGCTATTATTATATATATATATATATCATCCTGCTATATCTTAATAAAAACTGTGATAGAGAAAATTCTAATCCTAATAAATATTTCACCCATTAATTCACAATATTATTAATAGCTACTGAACATTTTTCCATTATACGTTATTCTAATCAAAATTACTCATTCAATTATAGTTATAATTATATTTCGTATCGCATAATTCATATCTTATTCCTTATTAAATTTAACAATATCATTTCTCTTTCATTTATATCGTTGTTGCAACCTGTGTATAACTTAAATTTCAACTTCTCATTAATAATACGGTTCGAAACTCTTATTATCTTATCATTCCGATGATAAGATTCATAATGCAATAATATCATCCAGCACGGATGAATTCGTTGTAAATTTTACAGTTTTTTTTTTAAATTTCTTTTTTCCATGAAAAACCCTTTAATAATTTTGAAATAATTACAACATCACATAAGCTGTCAGAAATGTTAGAGAATTATTTAATGATAAATAATGAAATGTTATATTTCTAAATTGAATCAATGTGAATATGATCTTATTGTCTTATCATTCGATGATAAGATTTATAATGCAATAATATCAATAATATCAGCATAGATGCATTCGTTGAAAATTTTACAGCTTCTTTTAACTCTTTCTTTTTTTTCATTAGAAACCCTTTAATAATTTTAAAGTAATTACAACATCACATAAGCTGTCAGAAATGTTAAGAGAATTGTCAGAAAAATGTTACATTATCAAATTGAATTCAATATGAATGTATGATGAAAATGATGTAAACTATGATATGGAATATTTTGTTGAAATTTCATTCATACCAATTAATTTCTTTAAACATTCATTATTAAATTAATTAATTAATTATTTTTTTAAGTATAAAAAAGTTTTTTAGTATTTTTTTTTTTTGGTTTTGCCTGCAAATTTCCCTTTCTATAAAATATAAAATGAAAAATTTTGCTACCTTTCGATTATTAATCAGGTGAAAAATGGGTAAAATAATTAATATTAAAATTTTCAAATTCATTACTCTCGAAAGATTTTCCTTTTGTTATTTGAAAAAGTTTTCGTTCTTTTTCAGGTGCAAAAAAAAAAAAAAAAACTTTTTTCAGGTGTATATAATTCCGAATTTATAGGAAAAATAATTGGTTTTATTCTTTCTTGCTTAATGAAATAATAATAATGGGAACAAAAAAAAGGGGTGGCATGAAAATTTTATGAAATGAAAAATTAGAATAAACCAAAAAAGTTTTTATTGATAGGGAAAGAAAAAAATGGAAGGATAATGAAATATTAATGAGAAGTAGTGACAGCTGAGGTAATATAATATTGAAAAATTTTGAGTGAATTAATAAATGGAAAAATTTTCGAATTTATTATAATAATTACATATTGAAATTTTTTTTGCAAATATAGATAGTGTTGAAAAGAAAAAATAAGGCAACGAATTTAGACTATCAGGAAAACCGGATATGTTTTAGTATGAAAATGATAGTAGATATTTTGAAAGGAAAAAAAGGTAGTATTTAAGCTATCAAGGATGAAAGAGAATTATAGGATTGATATATTAATTGTATTCCGATTAATTATACGGTTTTTTGGATCACTGAATATTTGTTATTTGTTAGGTAATTTTATGAGCCATTTTCGTCAATGATATTTATCATTTTATCAAGTAGCAATTAATAAATTCTCATCTATCAGGAAAACCGGATATATCTATTATGAAAATGATAGTAGATATTTTGAAAAGGAAAAAGTTAGCACCAAACTGTTAAGGATGAAAGAGAATTATAGGATTGATATATTAATTATATTCCGATTAGTTATACGGTTTTTCGGATCACTGAATATTTGCTATTTGTTAGGTAATTTTATCAGTCATTTTTATCAATGATATTTATCATTTTATCAAGCAGCAAATAATAAACCTTTTTCGAGAATTTAATTAAGTAAGCCAAAATGTTTTCAGCAATTTTATCATTCGAAATTTAATTTTTAAATATTTTCTTTTTCATCTCTTTTCAATACATATCAAAACAAAGGTGTGCTTATTGAGCAAATAAACTTAGACTAATGATGAATTATTTAATTGCAAGCCCAAATTTTCTTTTTAATCATTAAGAATGGATTATTTAATTTCAAGCCTAAATTTTCTTTTTAATTACTAAGAATGGATTATTTAATTTTAAAACAAATTTTTTTGCTTAAATTTAATTTTAGATAAATAATGAAATTATTGGATTGCGAAAAATATTCAAACATTCTAAAATTAAAATACGATATTTTTAATTTTTAGAAAATTTCAACAAATATAAAATAAAAAGATTAGGAGGAAAAATTTATACGATAGAGTTATGCATTCATTATATTCATTAATTTTATTCGATTTCATTTTGATCTATGAATCTGAACAAAGCAATAATTTATTAAATGCTTAATTATTTAAATTAATTAGCAAAAAAGAGGAAAGTGATTCTTCATCGAAATTTCACTGTGATTTTGCTTGAAGCTTTCGCTAAATGAAATTATTCATATTTCAGTTCTAATTAGTTATTTAAATTAAATTTCTTAAGAAAATGCAAAAATGTTTTGTCTCTTTTATAGCTACAAATCCTGATTATTTCATTAAATAAATTATTATTATAGTTATGATAATATGATAATCAATGATAAGATTTAATACCGTAGTTATTAAATTTAAACTGAAATATTTCCTGAGATATATCATTCTGCAAAAAATTTAACTGACATTTCAAAATATATAATAATTCTGTTTAGCAAATATTATCATTTAATGAAATTATTCATATTTTTTTCAAGCAAATAATATTATGATATGATATGATAATGTGATAAACAAATTGTTTGATTTTTGTTCGTTTTTCTTAATTTTTTTTTTGACAGTATTAAAATTTTAAGTATATAATAGAGAATTATTATTTATCATATTTCATTAACTATATACATCTATAACTATGTTATAAACATTTAAATTCGGAATTATTGATCATACAAATTATGCAATAATTTCAAATTAAATATTTTTGTTTTACTAATTATTTTTATTATAATCATGAATCATCAAATGTGGAAAATGTGGAAAATTTATTTGAAACTATTATATATAACAATGGTATAAATTGCATGATGTAATTTCATCATATATTTGGTGCATATTGTTAAATTGGTTGAAATTCAAGATTTCTAGAATTCAATATCTTCTTACATTATTAATTACATATAACGCAATTTTAAATCGAAACCTAAATTTGAAATTAATATTACTCGATGTGTTTACACATCATGAAATTCCATGTGGTAAATCTGTTACTAAATCACATATCCTCATTTTATCATCTCATCTCATTTATGTGATTATATACTTATATACATGTATATATATGTGTGTATGTATACAAAGGGTTTGTGTACAATTATTGTATTACAAAATTATTTATGTATAATTAATTGCATTCAAATAATCATATAATATCACATGTATGTATGTATGTATTTGTATGTGTATGTATGTACGTATGTATGTATACAACGGGTTTATGTACAATTATTGTATTATAAAATTATTTTTGTATAATTAATTATATTCAAATAATCATATCATATCACATGTATGTACATATGCATATGTGTATGTATGTATTTACGTATGCATACCACGGGTTTATATACAATTAATGCATTAAAAAATAATTTATGTATAATTAATTGCATTCAAATAATCATATCATATCATATCAGAAATGCTAATATTTAATGTTGTAATTCCGATAATATTTCTTTCAGTATTAAAATATTGATAGATTTTAAATTAAAATTTAGAAAAAAAACAGGCAGAGATAAAATTTAATTTCAAATAAAAGATAACACGAAAGAATCGCTTATTGAATGAATATATACCTTTTTGCAAATGTCGTTAAGTTCATTTAATTTCATCGTTTCCGTTAGCAACTACAATTAAACAAATGATTGTATATATATATATATATATATGTGTGTGTAGTATATATATGTATCTGCGTATAGAGTGAGAGTGTACATAAAGTGTCTATCATGTATCTAAGTTCTAGGTAAATGAATATACATGGATATTAATAGTTAATTTACCTGTTTCTTCGACATGTTCCATATGAAAGTATTAAGAGTTGAATGTAATCAACCTTCTTCACTACCTTTCTTTTTCCTACTTTTTTTTTTTCAAACTTCTATTAATTTAGTTTTTTTTTACGAATAAGTTTGATAATATTCAAATTTTATTTAATTTATTACAATAGTGAAATTAATTATTATTTCTCAAATTTCTATTAGTTCATTTTTTTTTTTTGAAAATATAAATTTGATAATATTCAAATTTTAATTTATTATATTGATTATTATAAATTAAATTTAAGCGAAATTTAAATTTATAATAATATCGGAATAATTTTGTGATAAAATATAATACTGAAAAAATGAGAGCGATACATTCAATTACATTTGAAGAAACGAAGTTTTTATTTGCATATCGAATGATTATATTATTTATGCAAGGAAGCTTAATTATTATTGTTATCGTTAATTAAATGAAATTTAATTTTTAGAATTCAATAACAGTCGGTTGATATTATTGAAAGAGTTGAAAGGAAGCAAATCAAAAGTGACGCTGTCACACAACAAATACACCCTAAAAGGGTAGCATATGTGGCGAAATTTCAAAGGAAATTTGAATATTGAAAGGTTTGATATTCATAAAATTTTTTTTAAATATTAAAATGAACTTGCGCTATTGTTAACCTGAAATAAGGAATTGTTTTCTTTTATTAGCCGGAAATGAGGAATTGTCTCCTTTTGTTAACCTGAAATGAGGAACTGCTCTTTTGTTACTTGAAATGAGGAATTGCTTTCTTTTGTTGACCTGAAATGAGAAATTGTCTTCTCTTGTTAACCTGAAATGAGGAACTGCCTTCTTTTGTTACTTGAAATGAAGAATTGCTTTCTTTTGTTGACCTGAAATGAGGAATTGTCTCCTTTTGCTAACCTGAAATGAGAAATTGTCTTCTTTTGTTAACCTGAAATGAGGAATTGTTTTCTTTTCTTTTTAAGTCAAAAATGCAAGATTTAATCTGTAAACAGAAGAAAGCAGTAGATGATTTGAAATATTTTGAATAAGTTATGAAAACATTTACTTCATACCGTATGCAAAATTAGTAATTCAAGTTTAGATTGAAATAAATTATTTAATTCAAATTCATCCTAAGTATAGATTTTGCTGAGTGAGAGCGGGATTAAATACAGGTTGAACAAAATTAGTTAGTTCTGCTGAATAAGAGTGAATCTAAATATACAGGTTGAACGAAATCAGTTAATTCTGTTGAATAAAAGCTGGACGAAATATAGGTTGAACTAAATTAGTTAATTCTGCTGAATAAAAGTGGGACTAAATATAGATTGAACTAAATTGGTTAATTCTAAGTAAGACTGAGAAATTTTTTTCAAAAAAGAAAACCATATATTATTTAAATAATTTTAATATTTATCTTACGAAAATTTTTAATCTAAAAAAAGTATAATATATATAAAAAAGAATAAAGTATTGAATATATTGGAAATAAATAAATAATTGGAAATGGAATTGAAAGAATAAAAGAGAATTAATAATTATATTTTGGACGAAATTTTTGTTGACATAATAAAATATAGCGTACATTTCCAACAAATTTTCATTTTAGCAATTCCCATAAATTTCCATTTTCTATTTAATTAATATTTCTTAAAAAATTTTTATTAAATTTAATTAAGTATTTTATTATGAAATTAGCATAATAACAATTGCTAATTATTGTATCGATAAAGTTCTGCTTTAATATTAAAATTTTTAATTAATTAATTATTTTATATTTTTTTTAAGTGAAATGAAAAATTTAATTAATGAAAAATAAATGCTTTTAATTAATGCGAATAAAATAATATAAATAATGCAAATTAATTTTTTACTTTCAAAATCTAAAATGATTAAAAATTAATGGAATTAATTAGTGATATTAATGAAGTTGGGCTAAAGAGGATGAAGATATATCGTGGAATAAATGATCAATCTAAAATTTCATGAAATATAGTTATTTTGATTATCAGAAAATTAAAAAATGATCAATTGAAAGTAATCATCGAAATTGATCTTTTTACATAAGCATGCAAAATAATCAATGAATATAATCTATCGCGTCATTTCTCAATATTTGAAATGACGAATACAAATTAGTAAATATCCTATCGTGTCATTTCTTAATATTTGTAATGTCGGATACAATTAGTAAATATTCTATCGCGTCATTTTTCAATATTTGAAATGATAAATTCAAAAACTAAATATCTTATTGTCATTTCTCAATATTTGAAATAAATTTGAAATGACGAATACTAAATATCCTATCGTGTCATTTCTCAAGTTATTTTATATTTGAAAAATTTTATTAATGAAATCACATTAAAAAGCTTAGAATAGAAATTTGAATAAAATTATTTTTTTTTTTGCTAAATAAAATTTGCTTAGAAGATGAATACAAATACAAATTAGAAGATGAATGCAAAAAATTTGAAATGATAAATACAATTCCTAAATATCCTATCGTGTCATTTCTCAATATTTGAAATGATAAATTCAATAACTAAATATCCTACCGTATCATTTGTCAATATTTAAAATAAATTTGAAATGACGAATACAATTCCTAAATATCCTATCGTGTTATTTCTCAATATTTGAAATGATAAATTCAATAACTAAATATCCTACCGTATCATTTGTCAATATTTGAAATGACGAATACAATTGTTAATTATCCTATCGTGTCATTTCTCAATATTTGAAATGATTAAAGAATATATCGTAGAATATAAAAAGAGCAAACTATCCTAATATAAAGTTATTTTATATTTGAAAAATTTTATTCATGAAATCACATTAAAAAGCTTAGAATAGAAATTTGAATAAAATTAATTTTTTGTTAAATAAAATTTGCTTAGAAGGTATTTTATACAAATTAACTAACACCTCCCTTTTTTTTTCAAATAATTCCAAGAAATGATATTTACAGCTAAGTTGATATTTTATTTACAGCTAAGTTTTATTTACAGCTAAGTTAATATTTTATTTACAGCTAATTTGATATTTTTATTCAGAACTAAGTTGATATTTTGCTTATAGTTAAGTTGATATTTTGCTTACAGTTAAGTTGATATTTTATTTACAGCTAAGTTTTATTTACAGTTAAATTAATAATTTATTAACAGTTAAGTTGATATATTTTTATTTACAGACAGTTAAGTTGATATCTTTGCTTACAGCTAAGTTAAATTGATCATTGAAAATGAGATGCCTTCACTATTAAAGAGTAAGCTTAAGTTTTCAAGACGATTTTCTTTAATATCTATTATCTCCCGAATGAACATAATTTACTATTTGATCACTATTTCGGACTATAGAACATCCATTGCACGATAGCC